>WNWK01005342.1:97500-115000 GCA_009830355.1 Cherax destructor
GGGAGGGGGTAGGGAAGCTAGCAGATAGAGAAGTAGGGAGGGAGTGGGGATATGGGGAGCCAGCAACATCGACTATATCACTCTTGTAATGGTTTCCTGCCACATATTTTTCGACGGAAGTAGAGACCACGAATATCTGTATGAATTACGAGGCCACTTTGCACCAGCTCCCTGACTCCGGAGGGAGGGAGAAGGAGAAAAGGAGGAGAGGCAAGGGAAGGAAGGGGGTAAGGAGAGAGAGAGTGATATAGAACGACCTCTTGACGTAACGTTTTGACGATGATGCGTTACACTTCACCTGTGGTCAGTTTAGCGAAGGTAAGACGGGGATTACAGTGTGTCATGACCTGAGTGGTGCATCGCGTGGGAGGGATGGTGGGCTGGAGAAACTATACAGCGAGGGACTCCACACTCTAGACTAGACGACTCCACACTCTAGACTCCACGACTCCACACTCTAGACTCCACGACTCCACACTCTAGACTCCACGACTCCACACTCTAGACTACACGACTCCACACTCTAGACTACACGACTCCACACTCTAGACTCCACGACTCCACACTCTAGACTACACGACTCCACACTCTAGACTACACGACTCCACACTCTAGACTACACGACTCCACACTCTAGACTACACGACTCCACACTCTAGACTACACGACTCCACACTCTAGACTACACGACTCCACACTCTAGACTACACGACTCACACTCTAGACTACAGACTCACACTCTAGACTACACGACTCCACACTCTAGACTACACGACTCCACACTCTAGACTACACGACTCCACACTCTAGACTACACGACTCCACACTCTAGACTACACGACTCCACACTCTAGACTACACGACTCCACACTCTAGACTACACGACTCCACACTCTAGACTACACGACTCCACACTCTAGACTACACGACTCCACACTCTAGACTACACGACTCCACACTCTAGACTACACGACTCCACACTCTAGACTACACGACTCCACACTCTAGACTACACGACTCCACACTCTAGACTCCACGACTCCACACTCTAGACTACCACGACTCCACACTCTAGACTCCACGACTACACACTCTAGACTCCACGACTCCACACTCTAGACTACACGACTCCACACTCTAGACTAAACGACTCCACACTCTAGACTAAACGACTCCACACTCTAGACTCAAACGACTCCACACTCTAGACTCACACGACTCCACACTCTAGACTACACGACTCCACACTCTAGACTACACGACTCCACACTCTAGACTACACGACTCCACACTCTAGACTACACGACTCCACACTCTAGACTACACGACTCCACACTCTAGACTACACGACTCCACACTCTAGACTACACGACTCCACACTCTAGACTCCACGACTCCACACTCTAGACTGGGGGTCTACAAATTTTTCACTTCGGGGACCACATAGTATATGTGACACATTTTAGCGTGCCAAAGAAAAAATCGGTCTTATAAATAAATGAATAAAATTTAAATGAATGAACAGGTTTTGGATCCTTTTTTGTAATCAGCATGATACAGAACAAGAGATAAATGTGATAATTACGTAGAAACACTGTGGTTACACTGAGACATGATATACGAGTAAAAATGTCAAACATAAGCCAATTATCTGACAGTATAATCAGTTACTGAACTGCCGATGAGAAAAGCTGCCACAAGATTAATTTGCACAAGATTAATGGTAATGCTGGAACTGTTTTTTTTTTAATTTCAAAATATTTCTGAACCGAGGTGTCAAGCTTGAGGAGCCAATTATTAGAATGGACTTCAAATGCTCATCAGATAAATTTCTGCGATATTTGGGCGTGGCATATTTCATTTTTGAAAATGTTTGTTCGTAAAGGTTTGTTCAGAAAGTCACGAAACTTGGTGATGATTAAGCCAGTGAGATGGAATGAAATTCACTGTTGAAACAACAGATTTTCCGTACAGTGCTTGCTGATGGCTACAGCAATGCAGAAACATGGGCTCTGAGAATCCACCATCCTCACAAGCTTTTGTGATTTGTCCAACCAATCCTTTCTTCACCCCAGACATGTTCTTTCCTCCATCAATTGTCACGCACTGCAGTTTATTCCACTCCAGGTTATATTCTTTTAAGATGTCTTCTCCGTTTCCTGTGCTGTGCATGCTATACATCCAGGGATGAGTACTAGGAGTTGTGTCACTTCATTTGATTCATCAAGTGCGAGGGGGTAACACTGTAAACTTCGGGCTTTGTATGTAATTTGATGAAATACATTGCTTCCTATATCCTCACATCTACGAGCAATAGTACTTGGCGCAACACTGAGGATTTTGGACAGATTTCCTTTTTCTGGTCATAACTCTCCCATCATACACTCTCTGATCACATCTCCATCGGTGAACGGCTTTCCTCTTTTAGCTAACACACAAGCTACTTTGTAACTGGCCCTGATTAAAGCATTATTTTCAGCTCTCTTCTGCGTAAGAAACCCTTGTTGGGAAAGCAATCTGCTTTGCATTGATTCCAATTTTTCCGAACGCTGTGTTGCTGTGAATTGGAAATAACTTGGTTTATGTTTTGTCTCATAGTGCCGACGTATATTGTACTAGAAGACTGCAACAGTTTTGTAGCATACTACACAAAAGACTTTACCACCTGCTTGTACAAAGTACTTAACGCCCCTTTCTTCATTAAACAGGTGGCACTCTATACTGTTCTTTGTCCTTCATAACTGAAGTTTATATCTGAAAAGGAAACGATTAGAACTAAAATTTGAACAAATTTTGACGTATAAATTGTTAAAAGCAACAAAATCCTTAACCTTAAATGACTGAAAATGAGGGCTTGTTAGTTTCACTATTTATAAATATTTCAAGTTGCTACGGGCAGCATAAAATCTTGTGGCGGGCCGCATGTGGCCCGCGGGCCGAAGTCTGGAGACCCCTGGTCAAGAGTGTAGAAGATTCAGCAAGAGAAGTGTCAAAATTAAAAAAAAAACTAAAATTGTACCATCCAGTATTGACCACCACTGTGTTCCATCAGAGTTCCCATGAATATTGATCATAAGAAATGCAACTTGGGCTCCTGGAACTCCAAGACTGAGAAGCTCGTGGACATCCTCTAATGCTAGCGGACACTCATGGGGAAAAAATATTTAAGGTGCTTACCTCGATAAAAAGTGGATTGCTTCAGCATATTTAGGAAGATTTTGGATTGAATTATCTGCTCTATTTGTTACAGTTATTATTACAGAGATTTCTCAAAGGAGAGTGTGGGGCCAAGTGCTGTATGAATGTAAGAATATGTATTTTTTTAATAAATCAGCTGTCTCCCACCGACGTCAGGTGACCCAAAAAAAGAAAAATACACTTTGACGATCTTTAACTCCACTGTCTAGCCAGAGGAAACCGATACTAGTTCAAAACTGCAAATATTCCCACCTCTTTTTCAGAGTGCAGGCACTGTACTTCTCACCTCCAGGACTCGTGTCCGGCTGTCCTTTTTCCCTGAATTCCTTCATACATGTTACCTTGCTCACACTCCAACAAAACTTCAAGTCATAAAAACAACTTGCCTTTATTCACCCCCATCTAGCATATTCACACATACTTGCTGGATCTCTAAGCCTCTCGCAAACAAAGCCTCGTTTGACCCCTCCTTCCAACCTTTCATAGGACGATCCCTTACCCTGCATTCCCTCCACAACAGAATTATATACCCTCCAAGTCATCTTACTTTGTTTCATCATCTTTAAATGTCTGAACCACCTCAACAACCCGTCTTCAGCCCACTGGATAATACATTTAGAAAAAAACACACCTCTTAATCTCCAAGCTACGACTTTCATGCATAATATTCACACAACACACTGCCCTCAGACAACATCTCCACTGCCTCAAGCCGCCTCCTTGCTCTAACATTCACAACCCATGCTTCACACCCATGTAAGAGTTGGTACCACTATACCCTCATACATTTCATCTTTTGCTTCCATGGATAACATTCTTTGTCCCCAAAGATTTGTCAATGCACTATTCACCTTTAAAACTACGTTAATTCTATAATTGGGTCTGGAGTATGGAGCATGGGGAGCTTCTCTGTTGGATGCTGACGTAGGGAATACAAAACATTAGCATCATGTACCTGTTTTGTATCATAGATATCTGAAGGCTTATATTTGCATAGGGATGACACCCTATTGCATTATGTATTGATTAATGAGGTGGCAATGGTATTGAAATGTGGATTGGGCATACCATGGAGTTTGTTGGTAAGCTAGGTTCTTTTAAGGGGCTTATGGTATAGGCTTACTTATTCTTATTAATCAAATGTTTATTTGTCCTTTATTGATGTTTGTAATGTTTGATATGTAATCATGTACTATAAAGTTGACCCTTTCTAGTAATTGTACTATTCAATTGAGGGTGAGGGGTGAATGGGGTATGTGGGGGGGTGTCATTTTGCTTGGTGAATCAAGGTGCAATACAGTACATGGCATATGTCTTATTGTAAAGTAGATACGGGCCTGGTTTCTATAGGTCTTTGACATATTGTGTCATTTGATTTGTTATAAGTCTGTACTGCATACCGGGTGGGGGTGGGGATTGTATACCTGTCATTTTGCTTTAAATCACATGTTTGTGTATGTTATTTTTAATATGGTCTGTTGTTTGAGGCCAAGACATATAAGGGATAGTGGTCTTTTGTGATCTTACTGTCAGTATTCTATTTTGTGAATGTTATTTAATTATTTTATTTATTCCTTATTGGGTAGGAAAGCAGTACATGTCAGTGGGCTGCGGAAGGTATTAAAATCTATTCAGTGTTATTAGCTTATTTTTTGTTTTTGAGATGATTGCTGTATGTAATGTTTATGACAACCATGAATATCCGGAAATAGTTTCAGTCTTATTTTGTAGGGTTTTGTGTTAGCATTATGTGGTTTAAATAGTATTAATTTTTGAGTTTGCCTTTATATTTTCATGGAATGAGTCTTTCCGTGCTATTGTGATGTTTTGTGCATACAGATTTAGGTTTTTGTGATTTTGTTATGCCTTTACTTGTTGGAAGGGGCCATTTTTGTATTTGTATTGTACATTGTTTGATTTTAAATAAAATAATAAAAAAAAAAATTCTATAGGTCACTGTCTTTCTTGGACCCATCTGCTGACAAATACAATCCCAAATATCTCAACACATTCACTTCCTCCAATCCGATATCCAACCTTTCATTAATTTTGTTACCATCAGTCCGGGGGAACCCAAGCCGCCACGTCAGTCCGGGGAAACCCAAGCCGCCACGTCAGTCCGGGGGAACCCAAGCCGCAACGTCAGTCCAGGGGAACCCAAACCACCACGTCAGTCTGGGGGAATCCAAGCAACCATGTCAGTCTGAGGGGACCCAAGCCACCATGTCAGTCTGGGGGGACCCAAGCCACCATGTCAGTCTGGGGTGACCCAAGCCACCATGTCAGTCTGGGGGGACCCAAGCTACCATGTCAGTCTGAGGGGACCCAAGCAACCGTGTTAGTCTGAGGGGACCCAAGCAACCATGTCAGTCTGAAGGGACTCAAGCCACTATGTCAGTCTGGGGGGACCCAAGCCACCATGTCAGTCTGAGGGGACCCAAGCAACCGTGTTAGTCTGAGGGGACCCAAGCAACCATGTCAGTTTGAGAGGACCCAAGCAACCATGTCAATCTGAGGGGACCCAAGCAACCATATCAGTCTTTGGGACCCAAGCCATCATATCAGTCTTTGGGACCCAAACCATCATATCAGTCTTTGGGACCCAAACCATCATATCAGTCTTTGGGACCCAAACCATCATATCAGTCTTTGGGACCCAAACCATCATATCAGTCTTTGGGACCCAAACCATCATATCAGTCTTTGGGACCCAAACCATCATATCAGTCTTTGGGACCCAAGCCACGATGTCAATACTGGGGTTGCAACAAGATTTCAATACGGGACGACCAACCAAGACGTCGATCTGAGACTTCCTAGCATGGACGGCAGTTTGTTATGGCTGGAGGAGTGTGACGACCCACCCATCTTACATTCTCTGAATCCACTTGTAAGGAAACAGTGGTTATCTTAAGTGTGCAGGCACAATATCCTTAAAATATCTCGAAGTTTCAGCAAGAAAAGTGTCAAAATTTAAGAATAAACTAAAATTGTAGTAACCACCACTGTTCTCTGTGTTCTGTCAGAGTTCCCATGAATATCGGTCATAAGAAATGAAGCTTCAGCTCCTGGAATTCCAAGACTGAAACGCTCTTGGACAGCCTCTAATGCCAGCGGACACTCATATGGGGAAAAAAATATTCAAGGTGTTTACCTCGATAAAAAGTGGATTGTTTTAGCATATCTAGGAAAATTTTGGATTGGATTATTTTCTCTATTTGTTACTGTTTTTATTACAAAGATTACTTAAAGTAGAGTTTGCAGCTAAGTGTGTGTATGATTTCCCCCCCAATAAACCGGCCGTCGCCACCGAGATAAAATGACCCCCCAAAAAAAAAAAAAAAAAAAAAAAAAACTTTCACCATCATTCTCCATCACTGTCTTGCCAGAGGGACACCAATACTACAGCAGAAAACTGCAAAAATTCCCACTCCTTCTTCAGAGTGCAGGCACTGTATTTCTCACCTCCAGGCCTCATGTCCGGCTATCCAGTTTCCCCGGAATCCCTTCATACATGTTACATTGCTCACACTTAAGTCATAAAAACCACTTGCTTCTATTAACTATGTAGCATGCTCACACATTCTTGCTGGATGTCTAAGCCACTCTTACACAAAGCCTCCTTTACCCCCTCCTTTCAACCATTCCTACCCCACCTTCCCTCTACTACAAATTCATACGCCCTCCAGGTCATCTTTTGTTTCATCCTCTCTAAATGCCTGAACCACCTCAACAACCCGTCTTCAGCCCTCTGGATAATACTCTTTAGTAACCCCGCACCTCCTCCTAATCTCCAAGGTACTAATTCAAGGTACTAATTCAGACACATCTCCACTGCCTCCAGCCTCCTCCTTGATACAACATTTACAAACAGTAGTTTAGTAGTGCGCATGTGTACACAACGACCACTCGTTCCAATCGCATAAGAGCGACTCTTAAACATATAACGAATTCCTAGTAGAAATAGGATGACCGAATGCAAGTGAAATCACACAAAGTGAATGAGCAGGAAGTGAACGGGTCCGACTTTACGGCGTTTAATCTAATGCCGCGGTTTTCAATTATACCCATTCTTTATTTATTCAGACTTCCTTCAACAAATATAATAACCTCTTACTATAAGCTGAGGACGAAATTATTTTAAGGTAAGTAATGTGTGTACTATATATGCATTTTTTTTGGCCTATCT
The DNA here is from genome assembly GCA_009830355.1 of Cherax destructor. Classification (NCBI taxonomy): domain Eukaryota; kingdom Metazoa; phylum Arthropoda; class Malacostraca; order Decapoda; family Parastacidae; genus Cherax; species Cherax destructor. Next base: position 104,888 of record WNWK01005342.1, read on the forward strand.
CTATTGCTCACTTAATATATGATAGTGTAAACACGTTATCAGACTTTATTATGCAGTAGCCCCGAAACCTGACCTGCCGTATAAGCGGGGCCCGCCCGAACTATACTTTGATTCGTAAACTACTACAGTGTATTACAGTGACTAGGATTAATTTTTTTTAGAACAAGCCATCTCCCACCTAAGGTCCTCCCTCCAAAAAAAGAAAAAAGAAAAAGTAAACTCATTCACCATCATTCGTTCAATCACTCTCTTGCCAGAACCGTGCTGACACTGCAGTTCAGCTGGCTCTCCAGACTGCCTCATCGTCACCCCTCTTTTAGAGTGGAGATGCTGGACTTCCCAACTTCAGGACATAAGTTCGGCCAATGGAGTTTCCCTGAATTACTTCATGAATGTTACTGTGTTCACACTCCAACAGTGCGTTAAATCACAAGAACCACTTACCTCCATTCACTCCAGTCTAACATATGCACACAAGCAATTGTCCAAGCTCATAGCACTGTAAACCTTCTTTACCTCCTCCCTTAAACTGTTCCAGGGATGACTCCCGAACCCTCCTTCCCTCTACTCTAAAATTTAAATTTATTTCGGCATCCTGTTTCACTCCATCCTCTCTAAAGGCCCAAACCAGCTCAACAACCTCTCCGTAGCCCTCTGACAACCCCACATTTTAATCCCCATGTTAAGAGTTCTCTGAATATTCACACCACACATCGCCCTCAAACTCATCTCAAACGCTTCCAGCCTCCACCTCACAGGAGTGACATATTTACTTTAAATAGTTTTTAACACACTGGCAGCACTTCAGGTATAACAATGGGCTATTATGTTGGATTCTGGATGCCTGGATAACCTGCAAGTATGGTGTAAGCTGAAGGTTAACCTAACATGAAGTTGCCCTGGTTCTGTGTAGCAGAAGTGTTCACAAAGGCAGATTATAAACAATATCTATCTCTGTCTCCTTTGATAACTGGTTTAGCAGCTGTCCATTTTATGAGGCGACTGTCAGTGTCTCAAGTTCTGCATGCATACTGTTGTGATCCCTTAAGCCACACCAACACAGTCCGGGCACAACATCGCAGTCATCCCTTCCATTACCATCAAGGGCTTCACTAGAGCCAAACATAGACCTGTGATGCAGAAAAAGAAGTCCACATTTCTTGTAAAGGATGTGACAAATATTACATAGGAGAAACTTCACAGATCAGTCATACGGGTTAAGAAACAGGAGTATGCATACCGAATAATACAAGTAAGGCACCAGTTATACATCAAGAAGAAAGATTTTGTTCAGATTATTAACCCGGAGTATCAGCAGCCAAGAATAATCCAATAAAGCCTGGTTGTCATCAGACTGTCTCATTTCCACTGGGGTTATATAATCCTCTTCCCCAGGATGTGACGCACAACAGTTCCCTAACACCCAGGTACCTACTTACTGCTAGGTTAAGAGGGGCAGCAGGTGTAAAGAAACATACCCAACGTTAAGCTCTTCCAAAGATAGAACCTTAATTTGGTAGCTGAAGCCGCTACCGAGTGAGCCACGACCACACATGACACCAACAGTTTCCTTCTTCATGTTGAGTTACTAACCCTCCTGGGTTACTAACCCTCCTGGGTTAATGATCCAAATATGGGTTAATGATCCAAATATGGGTTAATGATCCAAATATGGGTTAATGATCCAAATATGGGTTAATGATCCATATATTTAAGATGAACATAAGAATACAAAACAATGGTCTAGTAAGAAGTCAAATACAGTTACACAAATTATCATGCATAGTAACATATCCGTAAATTACCCAGGTAGATAACCTCAATCAAATAACTCAGTCGGATAACCCCCAAAAAATGATTTCACTTAACCTAGGACAGTAATGGTATTACATTTATATGATGCTGAACTAATAAACGTTTATATATAATTCTCTCGTCATTTGTTTGTGTTTTTGACGTTATAATCTTAATTGTATTTATTTTGAGCAACAAACTTGTCAGAAAATTTGTACATAATATAAACCCCACATGAAATATAAACTGATTATTATATTATTATTATTATTATTATTATTATTATTATTATTATTATTATTATTATTATTATTATGGGGGAGCGCTAAATCGGCAGGGATTATACAGCGCCTGTTGGGGGAAGGGGGAGGGGGTGTAAGGCATACAGGCTTAATTAAAGGGAACTGGAGTACAGATCCAATTCCCTAGATCAAGAGCCCCTCACCGTCATCATAAACTAACATACTGTACATATCACTGAAATTTTATATATATATATATATATATATATATATATATATATGGAAGAATGACTAACAAGCGATGCAAGATGCAAAACAACCATTCAACTCCCCCTGTGGTTGTTTTGCATTTTATATATATATATATATATATATATATATATATATATATATATATATATATATATATATATATATATATTATGTATTTGCTCTTACCAGGGCGATGAAATTCAAATCAAGGCCATTCTCATGGGAGTAGGTAAATTCATTCGAAAAGATACATTGTTTTACCTTAATTCACTGAGGAGAGACGTGTTCCAACTTTTCCGGGCAACTGACGTGATGGACGGCACCTCCTGGGCACAAGAATAGTATACCATAGTTCTACTGCCTTCAATTATGTCCTATAATTTGTATTGATAAAGCCACTGGATGGCGAAACGTCTACAATAAAGATACCCAGATGTCGCACATGTGTCTTAATTTTCACCTCCTGGGCAGCCCAAGAGCCGTAGTGTCGCCCCAACAAAAGAACTCTCACCTAGGCCAGGATTTTTGAGCTTGGTTTGGTGTTGTTGCTTGGGGCACGAGCCTACAACATTTAACCTCTCAGTGATTAAAATACACCATTCCTACCATTACACTGTGTTGTTTTACTTTATTATCAAACTATGATTTCTTCTGATAAATATTGAAGGGAAATTTATTAGTCAAGTTGGGTGTGAAAAGACTGGGAACTGTGCGAGTTTGACTGTGACTTGCCTGTGCAACTTATTCATTGTATTATAATTATTAGTTATTTATTATTATCATTAATTATTTTGTTTTTAATTATTTATGATTATTATTATTAATTATTTTTATTATTATTATTATTATTATTATTATTATTATTATTATTGTTATTATTATTATTATTATTATTATTATTATTATTATTATTATTATTATTATTATTATTATTATTTCACCTATTTCTCTGCTATATAAGTCAGTTATCTGTTATTTCAACGTATTCAACTGGACCTCTGTTGTCTGCTTATATGTGTCAGTCAATTTTCGGTTATGTCAGCTGGCTCTCTCACTCTTATGTCAGCTTATTCTGTTACATCAACTGGTTATCTCTCATGTCGACTGATTGTCTGTTATGTCAACTAGATTCTCAGCCTACCTAGGAGACACCTTGGCTTAGATTGAAAATAGGCCCGGGTTACTATTAGGCCGTATTCCTACTGCCCTGTATCAATACAACCTAAGTATCAACGAGTACTCATGATTCCTCTAATAATAATAATAATAATAATAATAATAATAATAATAATAATAATAATTATTATTATTTATTTATACAAGTACATGATACAACTTATACAGACCATAGCTGACGTCAGTGACATATTGTATATAGAAAGCCCCTTGTTATGCAGAGCATTTCGGGCAACTTAAGTTAATTTTGTCCCCAGGATGCGATCCACACCAGTCGGTTAACACCCAGGTACCTATTTATACTACTAGGTGAAGAGGGACAGCAGGTGTCTTAAGGAAACACACCCTAATGTTTTCACTCGTACCGGGGATCGAACCATGGACCTCAATGTGTGTGTGTGTGTGTGTGTGTGTGTGTGTGTGTGTGTGTGTGTGTGAGCTAGAAGCCGAGGTACGGGACCAAGCGTGCACATGTGTGAACACACAAGCTGTCTGTGTTGACACATTCACACGGCAGTGTGGAAATATGAGCTGGCTCGAAATCGCAGTGTAAGCAGTTTAATTGAGGGTAAACAGGAGCTTGGTAATACAGTCATTTGTGAACTTGATCGCTGGACACAATGGAGCAATGAAATGTATATCTAGGCGTTATAAATATGAATAGACTAGAGCCGCAAAACACGTTCGGGAACTTGAAATGGCATCAAAGTGGAGGTGGGAAACGAACAGCTAAGATCTGGATATGCGGCCAGAAGGAAGCAGCAAAAGGGATTTTTATAAATTTGGAAATGGGATAAAAATGGTGAGAGAGGCGGATAATTGGGACCTGGAAATGTGAGCGAACTGGAAAAGGGAGACATTCAGAAGCCGAAAATGTGGAGAAGCAATGGCAGAAGTGTAACTAGACAAGGAATAAAAATGTGGGCAGGCAAGAATTGTTAAAACGGTCAGACAGAAGCTATAAATATGACAGTCAGGAAATAAAATTGTAAACAGATAGAAAAAAAAGGAAACACACCGATACATATTGGAAATATCGATAACTGAAAATGCAGAGAAAGAATGTGGGCGATGGTTATTGAGAGAGAACAAAAATAACTTTTTTTTTATTATTAAAACTAGTTATTCACACCATGTACAGATTGGAATTGTGGACAGTCGAGAACTGGAATTGTGGCAAGACAAGAGCGAATATGTAGACGCAAGAGAAGCGGAAGGCGTGAATAGTACAAAGTGAAATAATATTTACTCCAAAATAAAGGCTGGGACGGCTTAATAAGGTTTCTGGGCTTAGAAGAAAGAGTGAAACCGGACGAGTGGGAATGTTTATGGTACAAAAATTGCAAGGTGTTGTGTGAGGATTATCTCAGCAGCGAGTATTGTGTTGTGAATATTTTGTGTGGTTATTGTGTTGTGTATTTTGTTGTTGTGGGAGCATTGTGATGGAATGAAGAAGACTGTCGAATAGTAAGGAAGGTTGCGTAGAGTGTGTGAGGAAGGTTGTGTAGAGTGTGTGAGGAAGGTTGTGTAGAGTGTGTGAGGAAGGTTGTGTAGAGTGTGTGAGGAAGGTTGTGTAGAGTGTGTGAGGAAGGTTGTGTAGAGTGTGTGAGGAAGGTTGTGTAGAGTGTGTGAGGAAGGTTGTGTAGAGTGTGTGAGGAAGGTGTGTAGTGTGTGAGGAAGGTTGTGTAGAGTGTGTGAGGAAGGTTGTGTAGAGTGTGTGAGGAGGTTGTGTGGGTGTGAGAGTTGTGTGAGTGTGGAGAGGTTGTGTAGAGTGTTGAGGAAGTGTGTAGTGTGTGAGGAGGTTGTGTAGAGGGGAGAGGTTGTGTAGAGTGAGGAGGGTCTGTAGAGTGTGGAGGAAGGTTGTGTAGAGTGTTGAGGAAGGTTGTGTAGAGTTGTGAGGAGGTTGTGTAGAGTGTGAGGAAGGTTGTGTAGAGTGTGTGAGGAAGGTTGTGTAGAGTGTGTGAGGAAGGTTGTGTAGAGTGTGTGAGGAAGGTTGTATAGAGTGTGTGAGGAAGGTTGTGTAGAGTGTGTGAGGAAGGTTTGTAGAGTGTGTGAGGAAGGTTGTGTAGAGTGTGTGAGGAAGGTTGTGTAGAGTGTGTGAGGAGGGTTGTGTAGAGTGTGTGAGGAAGGTTGTGTAGAGTGTGTGAGGAAGGTTGTGTAGAGTGTGTGAGGAAGGTTGTGTAGAGTGGGTGAGGAGGGTTGTGTAGAGTGTGTGAGGAGGGTTGTGTAGAGTGTGTGAGGAAGGTTGTGTAGAGTGTGTGAGGAAGGTTGTGTAGAGTGTGTGAGGAAGGTTGTGTAGAGGTGTGAGGAAGGTTGTGTAGAGGTGTGAGGAAGGTTGTGTAGATGGTGAGGAAGGTTGTGAGAGGTGGAGGAAGGTTGTGTAGAGTGGGTGAGAAAGAAAGCAAAGTTGTACAGAGACTGAAATGTTATATGCATGGGTAAGAACGAAGGTCTTGTTAAGAGTGCAATGCGTGGAAAAGTGTATAGTAGATTTTAAATGTGCAGTGGATGGCAAAGATTTCCAGTGTGAAAAAAAAGAAAATTCAGTTTATGTTAAGGTGTACAGAGTATGTAAAGAATTTATTTGACGAAAAAAAGATCAAATTATTGCATAGTGCAATGTAAAGTTAACTCCTGGAAAGTGTTGAAGATCCTTAAAATATCTCCCATATGACCGAATACTCAAACTTTCCGCTCTTGGAAAGCTCTTAAAATCCCCTCCTCAAAAGAGAAAAGTGTCAGGATGGTGGAAAAGTTGGCAGCCCACCACACAAAAAAATTGTGAAGGTGTTAGGAAATCCGGGAAGGACAGAAAAACTGGGAATGTTTTGTGGGGAGGCGACGCTGGGGTGAGCTCTGTTTGTGGACACCATATTGACTCGTAAAGAGTTAGCTTTTATACTGGACATGAATGCGTACGAGAACGGTGTTTTTCACACTGCTGCTATGGTAATGTGACCCCGTGGAAGGTCCCCATAAATAATAATAATCTTTATTTCTAAAACACGAAGTAAACAGGCCTAACTGACATCAATGACATGCCACTATATAGAAAGCCCTTTGTTATGTAGAGAATTTCGGGCAAATTAAGTCAATTTTGTCCCCAGGATGCGACCCACATCAGACGACTAACACTCAGGTACCTAAAATACTGATAGGTGAGCAGGGACAGCAGGTGTCTCAAGGAAACAGGTTCCCCTCGCTGTGCTCGTTACACAGTTCGTTAGGTCGAAATTCTCATTTCTTGGCTCAGGAGTGACATTGAATGTGATGCTGTAAGATAAGATAAAGATAAGATTTCTTCGGATTTTTAACCCCGGAGGGTTAGCCACCCAGGATAACCCAAGAAAGTCAGTGCGTCATCGAGGACTGTCTGTCTTATTTCCATTGGGGTCCTCAATCTTGTCCCCCAGGATGCGACCCACACCAGTCGACTAACACCCAGGTACCTATTTGCTGCTAGGTGAACATGACAACAGGTGTAAGGAAACACGTCGAAATGTTTCCACCCGCCGGGAATCGAACCCGGGCGCTCCCCGAAGCCGGTGTGGTGTCGGCAACTCTCTGTTCTTTGGAACTTCTGTTGATAAGACAGTATAGTCGTCTTATATATATATATATATATATATATATATATATATACGAATAACCCCAATTCAATAACAGAGACTGATATACCTAAGCGACTACTACTGCAGGTGTACATCACGATCCAACATGCAAATTATTTTCTCTACACAGAATCCATCAATTAATGAAGATTTAGTGTGGCGGTTATTTCTCTAATACGGTTTCGTGAAAGTGTTCAACTGGACGCCTCAACGGAGTCTCGGACCCACAACCACGAGGAGTCTCGGACCCACAACCTCGTGTAGTCTGGGACCCACAACCACGAGGAGTCTCGGACCCACAACCACGAGGAGTCTCGGACCCACAACCACGAGGAGTCTCGGACCCACAACCACGAGGAATCTCGGACCCACAACCACGAGGAGTCTCGGACCCACATCCACCCAGGGTTGAACGAGTGAATCCGTACAAGTTGTGGCCAGTTTGTGTTGGCCAGAAAGTAAGAAAAAAGCAGTTTTTTTTTTTATTTATTTTTCATTCCACCTTCAGGATTCATTGCATTTTATCATAGGGTGGTGATTATTAATTTAACAGCGAATAAAGTCTTCTTAAAGTACTGACAAGGTACGACACTTACTGTGTGCAATAATCTGAATGAGTTTGTTCGGAATAAATTTCAGCTTCTGGCTGTTTGCATGCTTCATAATCCCTTACCTTTGAAATACCTTTGAAGAGTTTCGAGAGTTTCTCTACTCTCTGAGCCCGGCCATGGGCCTAGTAATTTTTTTTTGCAAGTTATATTAGAATGCGTGTACAGAAGTTGCCTTTACTGATTCCTCATTTTGGTGGACATCTTTTAGTGTTGTTTTCCCTCCGTTTCTAACCACCTCGTCTACACCTCTGAGTATCTCCTACTCTGTGATCATGTTTCCTCTTCGTCGGCGTTTCTCAATGCCATTTTTTTTTTACTACCCTTAGGATGCGACTCACACCAGACGGTTAACACCCAGGTACCTATTTACTGCTAGGTGAACAGGGACATCAGGTGTAAGGACACATGTCCAACGTTCCCACCCTAAACCGGGGGTCGAACCCCGGATACTAAGTTTGTGAGATGAGTTTAGTTTCACCGGTCTGGTGGAGGATTTGTGAACGATCTTCCGCTTTATTGTGTGAGTTGTAATCTGTGGGTTCGACGCTGAGGTTACATTTAATACATTTGATACTGATGATATACCATTTATATAATAATAATAATAATAATAATAATAATAATAATACTAATAATAATAATAATAATAATAATAATAATAATAATAATAATAATAATTATAATAATAATAATAATAATAACAATAATAATAATAATAATAATAATAATAATAATAATATTTTTTTATTTTGACATGATACATAGTTGTACAAAGTGATCTTGTAGTTGAGTGTACATGCCAAAAGCCCCTTGTATGCAGAGCATTTCGGGCAAACTTAAAATTAACTTAAGATTAATTAGGCTATAACAGATTAAATGGTAAAAAATACAGTAAACAATTTACAAGTTATTTTAGTGGTTTTAACGTGATATTCTAATAATACTAATAAGCTATATTTCAACAAGTACATGATACAAATTATACAGACCATAGCTGACACCAGTGATATACTATATACAAAGCCCCTGGTTATGCAGAACATTTCGGGTAAATTAGGTTAATTATATCCCCAGGATGCGACCCACACCGGTCGGCTAACACCCAGGTACCTACGTTAGTTCCTTCTCAGTTATTCTCTTTGATTACGCTTTGTTTAAGGAATATGTCATTTTAGCTTTATGGTTTCCTTATATAGCAAAAATATCTTTGGCAAATCTTCCATATATTCAACCGAGAAAAAAATATTTATTTGAACTGCCTCCTTTTTTCTTTCTGGCATTTTCTCATTTACTTACATTCTGCTAAATGATCATTGTTGTTAAAATTGTTTAAACATATTGAAATTTAATCAAAATGTTATTCTTCCTCTTTTTGTAAATCACGTTTTGGATGTCAATAATTTCCCTCTCGGAAGATTAGAATTATTTGTAGTATCATGTATGTATACCAAGTTGTGGTTGCACGGGTCGATTCACAGCTCCTGGTACCGCCTCTTCTCTGGTCGCTACTAGGTCCACTCTGTCCCTGCTCCGTGAACTTTGACGTACCTCTTCTTAAAGCTATGTATGGATCCTGTCTCCACTACATCACTCTCCATACTATTCCACTTCCTGACAACTTTGTGACTGAAGAAATACTTCCTAACATCCCTGTGACTCATGTGTGTGTGTGTGTGTGTGTGTGTGTGTGTTTATGTGTGGAAGTGCGCACGTAGGCGTGTATAAAGCCAGTGTGGCTGGGTTTCAATGGTATTATCTGATGTTCCATTTCTGTATAGTGTTCAGCCGAGGCCGGCATGATATGTTAGCCGGTATATCTCGTTTGGTGTGTTTGTGTGTGTGTATGTGTGTGTGTGTGTGTGTTAGTTAGTTACCATTTTGTCCTAGGCACATGTCGATTAGACACTAGGCCTGTTGTATATGTGTGTGTGTGTGTGTGTGTACGAACACTTCGGGGCCCTCCGTGCGTGAAGCAAGAGCGCTAGCCACCATGCCATCGGGGCTGTGTGTGTGTGTGTGTGTGTGTGTGTGTGTACGCGTTCGTGGTACTAATTCCCGTCCAGTTACCTGAAAAGGGAACGAGAAGATAAGATAAGATAAGATTTTCTTCGGATTTTTAACCCCGGAGGGTTAGCCACCCAGGATAACCCAAGAAAGTCAGTGCGTCATCGAGGACTGTCTGTCTTATTTCTATTGGGGTCCTCAATCTTATCCCCCAGGATGCGACCCACACCAGTCGACTAACACCCAGGTACCTATTTGTTGCTAGGTGAACATGACAACAGGTGTAAGGAAACACGTCTAAATGTTTCCACCCCGCCGGGAATCGAACCCGGGCCCTCCGTGTGTGAAGCGAGAGCTTTAGCCACCAGGCCACTAAGTAAATACTTTACATAAAATAACTAAAGTTAACTTAATATTTAATAT
>WNWK01005342.1:120000-122607 GCA_009830355.1 Cherax destructor
GTAACTATCAACCTCTGAGATGTGCTGTAACTATCAGCCTCTGAGGTATGCTGTAACTATCAACCTCTGAGGTATTCTGTAACTATCAACCTCTGAGGTATGCTGTAACTATCGACCTCTGAGGTATGCTGTAACTTTCAACCTCTGAGGTATGCTGTAACTATCGACCTCTGAGGTATGCTGTAACTATCAACCTCTGAGGTATGCTGTAACTATCGATCTCTGAGATATGCTGTAACTATCAACCTCTGAGGTATGCTGTAACTATCGACCTCTGAGGTATGCTGTAACTATCAACCTCTGAGGTATGCTGTAACTATCGACCTGTGAGGTATGCTGTAACTATCGACCTCTGAGGTATGCTGTAACTATCGACCTTTGAGGTATGCTGTAACTATCGACCTCTGAGGTATGCTGTAACTATCGACCTCTGAGGTATGCTGTAACTATCGACCTCTGAGGTATGCTGTAACTATCAACCTCTGAAGTATGCTGTAACTATCAACCTCTGAGGAATGCTGTAACTATCGACTTCTGGGGTATGCTGTAACTATCAACCTCTGAGGTATGCTGTAACTATCGACCTCTGAGGTATGCTGTAACTATCGACCTCTGAGGTATGCTGTAACTAACGACCTTTGAGGTATGCTGTAACTATCGACCTCTGAGGTATGCTGTAACTATCGACCTCTGAGGTATGCTGTAACTATCGACCTCTGAGGTATGCTGTAACTATCAACCTCTGAAGTATGCTGTAACTATCAACCTCTGAGGTATGCTGTAACTATCGACCTCTGGGGTATGCTGTAACTATCAACCTCTGAGGTATGCTGTAACTATCGACTTCTGGGGTATGCTGTAACTATCAACCTCTGAGGTATGCTGTAACTATCGACTTCTGGGGTATGCTGTAACTATCAACCTCTGAGGTATGCTGTAACTATCAACCTCTGAAGTATGCTGTAACTATTAACCTCTGAGGTATGCTGTAACTATCGACCTCTGGGGTATGCTGTAACTATCAACCTCTGAGGTATGCTGTAACTATCGACTTCTGGGGTATGCTGTAACTATCAACCTCTGACGTTGAAATAGACAGTTTATTCAACTATTTAATTTTACTTTTGTCTTATATCTTCTTTCTTGTATTTTCCGTATTGAATTTAGTTTTTTTTAAAACAGTTGGAAAAAAACAATTAGTTTCGATATTTTTCCTGCAGTGATTTTTTTTTTCAAAACTTCTTTCTCTTCCTCTCCTTATATTTACATATTTGTTCCTGGTTTGTTTGAATAATTTTTAAGTATTTTTTCCTAGTCGAATTCCATCACGGTTTCAAGATTTTTCATTATTTTCCCCCGGCCTTCCAGCACTTGCTGTTAAACCATTAGTTTTAGTGTTTTTTTTTTTAAATCTATTTAATTCCATTTTCATATATGCTGCAATATTCCTGGGATTTGTTATGTCTGTGTGAGGGGTGTATCTGTGTATGTGTGTATTCACATACTTGTGGGTGTAGGGGTCGATTCATAGCTCCTGGCCCCACCTCTTTGCTGGTCGCTACTAGGTCCACTCTGTCCCTGCTCCATGAGCGTTATCGATCCTCTTCGTCAAGCTATGTATGGATCCTGCCTTCACTACATCACTCTCTAGAGTGTTCCGCTTCCTGTGTGTGTGTGTGTGTGTGTGTGTGTGTGTGTGTATGTGTGTGTGTGTGTGTGTGTGTGTGTGTGTGTGCATTTGACTACCTGGCATGTTTACAGGGATTTACTCTAGTAATCTCCTTCTTGGCTGAATTTTATAAAGATTTAGAGAGACATAATTACTAGTGTAATTAAATAGGTATCGACTAAGTATTAGCGAGTGACAGGTTGACGTGATGTATTACTAATGTGTAGCCATGTCTGTATGAGTGTACCAGACACACACACATCATCCACAAACACACACACACACACATCCACACACACACACACATCCACACACACACACACACACACACACACACACACATCCACACACACACACACACACATCCACACACACACACACACATCCACACACACACACACACACACACACACACACACATACAGTAATAGACCATACAGCTGTTCATGTATTAGCAATAATATTATTATCAGTTATATAGGTAGTAGTATTCCTTTTAGAATTTGTAGATAAGAAAGGTAGGAAGCAAAGACAAAGATGTGGCGGAGCGGTAAAGAAACACATGCACACTCACATAAACCAACAGTTGTCTTAGCTTAGCTTAATAGTCTTACTCATTTTTCTTTTTTTTTGGAATTATAACTAGCAAATTTCTAGCACAATATTAGGATAGTATTCCTAACTTTCTGAAGTATTCCAAAATTGCTGGAAGTTCTCACAAAAAGTAGATGGAACACAGCTGAAACCTGACACGACGGTCCCCCTCCGACCCTACAATACCCTCCCATACTAACACTCCCCCCTCTCCCTCCCTCTCTCTCTCTCCCCCCTCTATACTCTCTTTCCCTCTATACCCTCTCTCCCTCTATACCCTCTCTCCCTCTATACCCTCCATACCTCCCTCCCTCTATACCCTATCTTCCTCTTCCTCCATCTCT
>WNWK01005343.1:5000-45000 GCA_009830355.1 Cherax destructor
GCTCATTTCTTTCTAGGTGTTCCACCACTCTTCTCCTGACTATCTTCTCCATGACCTTGCATACTATACATGTCAGTGACACTGGTCTGTAGTTTAGTGCTACGTTTCTGTCTCCTTTTTTAAAAATTGGGACTACATTTGCTGTCTTCCATACCTCTGGTAGTCGCCCTGTTTCGATAGATATGTTGAAGATTGTTGTTAGTGGTACACATAGCTCCTCTGCTCCCTCTCTCAGGACCCATGGAGAGATGTTATCCGGCCCCATCGCCTTTGAGGTATCTATGTGTGTGTATGTGTGTGTGTGTGAGTGTGTGTGTGTGTGTGTGTGTGTGAGGTGTGTGTGTGTGTGTGTGTGTGTGTGTGTGTCTGTGTGTGTCTGTGTGTGTCTGTGTGTGTCTGTGTGTGTCTGTGTGTGTCTGTGTGTGTCTGTGTGTATGTTTGTCGTTCATCGCAGATAATATTAATAAGGTAATTTGTTTTTCATCTCAACTTTGTTTTACCATCGCCCAGATCCTGACAAGCGGGGTCAGCAGCAGTCATATAGAGGCTGACACAAGCGGGGTCAGCAGCAGTCATATAGAGGCTGACACAAGCGGGGTCAGCAGCAGTCATATAGAGGCTGACACAAGCGGGGTCAGCAGCAGTCATATAGAGGCTGACACAAGCGGGGTCAGCAGCAGTCATATAGAGGCTGACACAAGCGGGGTCAGCAGCAGTCATATAGAGGCTGACACAAGCGGAGTCAGCAGCAGTCATATAGAGGCTGACACAAGCGGGGTCAGCAGCAGTCATATAGAGGCTGACACAAGCGGAGTCAGCAGCAGTCATATAGAGGCTGACACAAGCGGGGTCAGCAGCAGTCATATAGAGGCTGACACAAGCGGGGTCAGCAGCAGTCATATAGAGGCTGACGCAAGCGGAGTCAGCAGCAGTCATATAGAGGCTGACACAAGCGGGTCAGCAGCAGTCATATAGAGGCTGACACAAGCGGGGTCAGCAGCAGTCATATAGAGGCTGACACAAGCGGGTCAGCAGCAGTCATATAGAGGCTGACACAAGCGGGGTCAGCAGCAGTCATATAGAGGCTGACACAAGCGGAGTCAGCAGCAGTCATATAGAGGCTGACACAAGCGGGGTCAGCAGCAGTCATATAGAGGCTGACACAAGCGGGGTCAGCAGCAGTCATATACAGGCTGACACAAGCGAGGTCAGCAGCAGTCATATAGAGGCTGACCAAGCGGAGTCAGCAGATCATATAGAGGCTGACACAAGCGGGTCAGCAGCAGTCATATACAGGCTGACACAAGCGAGGTCAGCAGCAGTCATATAGAGGCTGACGCAAGCGGAGTCAGCAGCAGTCATATAGAGGCTGACACAAGCGGAGTCAGCAGCAGTCATATAGAGGCTGACACAAGCGGGGTCAGCAGCAGTCATACAGAGGCTGACACAAGCGGGGTCAGCAGCAGTCATACAGAGGCTGACACAAGCGGGTCAGCAGCAGTCATACAGAGCTGACACAAGCGGGTCAGCAGCAGTCATATAGAGGCTGACACAAGCGGGTCAGCAGCAGTCATACAGAGGCTGACACAAGCGGGGTCAGCAGCAGTCATAAGAGCTGACACAAGCGGGGTCAGCAGCAGTCATAAGAGCCTGACACAAGGGGTCAGCAGCAGTCATAAGAGCTGACACAAGCGGTCAGCAGCAGTCATACAGAGGCTGACACAAGCGGGGTCAGCAGCAGTCATACAGAGCTGACACAAGCGGGTCAGCAGCAGTCATACAGAGCTGACACAAGCTGGGTCAGCAGCAGTCATATAGAGGCTGACACAAGCGGGGTCAGCAGCAGTCATACAGAGCCTGACACAAGCGGGGTCAGCAGCAGTCATACAGAGGCTGACACAAGCGGGGTCAGCAGCAGTCATACAGAGGCTGACACAAGCGGGGTCAGCAGCAGTCATACAGAGGCTGACACAAGCGGGGTCAGCAGCAGTCATACAGAGCCTGACACAAGCGGGGTCAGCAGCAGTCATACAGAGCCTGACACAAACGGGGTCAGCAGCAGTCATACAGAGCCTGACACAAGCTTGGTCAGCAGCAGTCATACAGAGGCTGACACAAGCGGGGTCAGCAGCAGTCATACAGAGCCTGACACAAGCGGGGTCAGCAGCAGTCATACAGAGCCGCTGACTACAAGCTAGGGTCAGCAGCAGTCATACAGAGGCTGACACAAGCGGGGTCAGCAGCAGTCATACAGAGGCTGACACAAGCGGGTCAGCAGCAGTCATACAGAGGCTGACACAAGCGGGGTCAGCAGCAGTCATACAGAGGCTGACACAAGCGGGGTCAGCAGCAGTCATACAGAGGCTGACACAAGCGGGGTCAGCAGCAGTCATACAGAGGCTGACACAAGCGGGGTCAGCAGCAGTCATACAGATGGACGGTAAAAGACACACTTGATACAAGGAGACACGTCGTCTATGACGCAGGTTTGGTCTACACCGCCTGTGTTATACAGACTGTGACTGTGTTAAACCTGAAGAGTTAACATAATCACAGCGCCTCTTACCTGACCAACTCACTCTCTATTTTTCTCTCTCTTTCAGTTCTCTCTCCTTCCCTTCCTCTCTTCTCTTCCTACATGACTCCATCAGCCAGTCCCGAACTCCTTAATAATTTCCCTAAACATTTTCCTTCACTCATTCCCTCCCTTTCTTTCCCCCATACGTCCCTATCTTCCTTCCCCCATCTATCCTTCTCTCCCTCCTTCCTTCCTCCCTTCACATGAAAAAACTCCTCCCTAGCCCCTCACAAGAGGTCCTGGCTGGCAGTTGGCTGATAAAGGTCTGTCAACCCGCCAAACAAGGTCAATCACAAGGGGAGGAAATGTCTGGTTTCATTTGTTGTTGTTTTTTCTCGTAATTTTTTTTTATATCTCGTTTTGGTTTGTCAGTGGAAAGAGCGATGACTTGTGACGGCGTTCCTGGAGGCCTGTCAGAACCCGCGGTGATACAGAAAGAAATTTATACACCAGGTATATATATGAAAGACGTCAGGCGATATATATATATATATATATATATATATATATATATATATATATATATATATATATATATATATATATATATATATATATATATATATATATATATATATATATATATATATAATATTTTAACAGACAATGGTCTACAACCACATCATGGAACGGAGTCCTCCATCCTGATTGACTGACCACCTGAAACTATTTCTCCAAGGTTGATGGATTGATTACATCATGTTTACCGCGTCACATCTGCTGGTTACAATTCATTCTCTATATTTGACTGAAGAAGCGATCATAACAGGCGAAACGTTTCATCAACATAGATACCCAACTGCTGCATGTGTCTTACTCATCAACTGCTGGTTACCCAGAGTGTAAGAGACTGGGAAACCAGGTTACCCAGAGTGTAAGAGACTGGGAAACCAGATTACCCAGAGTGTAAGAGACTGGGAAACCAGGTTACCCAGAGTGTAAGAGACTGGGACACCAGGTTACCTAGAGTGTAAGAGACTGGGACACCAGGTTACCTAGAGTGTAAGAGACTGGGAGACCAGGTTACCCAGAGTGTAAGAGACTGGGAAACCAGGTTACCCAGAGTGTAAGATACTGGGAAACCAGGTTACCCAGAGTGTAAGAGACTGGGAAACCAGGTTACCCAGAGTGTAAGAGACTGGGAAACCAGGTTACCCAGAGTGCAAGAGACTGGGAAACCAGGTTACCCAGAGTGTAAGAGACTGGGACACCAGGTTACCTAGAGTGTAAGAGACTGGGACACCAGGTTACCTAGAGTGTAAGAGACTGGGACACCAGGTTACCTAGAGTGTAAGAGACTGGGAGACCAGGTTACCCAGAGTGTAAGAGACTGGGAAACCAGGTTACCCAGAGTGTAAGAGACTGGGAAACCAGGTTACCCAGAGTGTAAGAGACTGGGAAACCAGGTTACCCAGAGTGTAAGAGACTGGGAAACCAGGTTACCCAGAGTGCAAGAGACTGGGAAACCAGGTTACCCAGAGTGTAAGAGACTGGGACACCAGGTTACCTAGAGTGTAAGAGACTGGGACACCAGGTTACCTAGAGTGTAAGAGACTGGGAGACCAGGTTACCCAGAGTGTAAGAGACTGGGAAACCGGGTTACCCAGAGTGTAAGACACTGGGACACCAGGTTACCCAGAGTGTAAGAGACTGGGAGACCAGGTTACCCAGAGTGTAAGAGACTGGGACACCAGGTTACCTAGAGTGTAAGAGACTGGGAGACCAGGTTACCCAGAGTGTAAGAGACTGGGAGACCAGGTTACCCAGAGTGTAAGAGACTGGGAGACCAGGTTACCCAGAGTGTAAGAGACTGGGAGACCAGGTTACTCAGAGTGTAAGAGACTGGGACACAAGGTTACCCAGAGTGTAAGAGACTGGGAAACCAGGTTACCCAGAGTGTAAGAGACTGGGAGACCAGGTTACCCAGAGTGTAAGAGACTGGGAGACCAGGTTACCCAGAGTGTAAGAGACTGGGAAACCAGGTTACTCAGAGTGTAAGAGACTGGGAGACCAGATTACTCAGAGTGTAAGAGACTGGGAGACCAGATTACCCAGAGTGTAAGAGACTGGGAGACCAGGTTACTCAGAGTGTAAGAGACTGGGGGACCAGGTTACTCAGAGTGTAAGAGACTGGGAAACCAGGTTACTCAGAGTGTAAGAGACTGGGAGACCAGGTTACTCAGAGTGTAAGAGACTGGGAGACCAGATTACTCAGAGTGTAAGAGACTGGGGGACCAGGTTACTCAGAGTGTAAGAGACTGGGAGACCAGGTTACCCAGAGTGTAAGAGACTGGGAGACCAGATTACTCAGAGTGTAAGAGACTGGGAGACCAGGTTACCCAGAGTGTAAGAGACTGGGAGACCAGGTTACTCAGAGTGTAAGAGACTGTGGGACCAGGTTACTCAGAGTGTAAGAGACTGGGAGACCAGATTACTCAGAGTGTAGGAGACTGGGAGACCAGGTTACCCAGAGTGTAAGAGACTGGGAGACCAGGTTACTCAGAGTGTAAGAGACTGGGAGACCAGATTACCCAGAGTGTAAGAGACTGGGAGACCAGGTTACCTAGAGTGTAAGAGACTGGGAGACTAGATTACTCAGAGTGTAAGAGACTGGGAGACCAGATTTCTCAGAGTGTAAGAGACTGGGAGACCAGGTTACTCAGAGTGTAAGAGTCAGAGTGTAAGAGACTGGGGTACCAGGTTACCCAGAGTGTAAGAGACTGGGATACCAGGTTACTCAGAGTGTAAGAGACTGGGGAACCAGGTTACCCAGAGTGTAAGAGACTGGGATACCAGGTTACCCAGAGTGTAAGAGACTGGGGAACCAGGTTACCCAGAGTGTAAGAGACTGGGAGACCAGGTTACCTAGAGTGTAAGAGACTGGGGAACCAGGTTACCCAGAGTGTAAGAGACTGGGGAACCAGGTTACTCAGAGTGTAAGAGACTGGGAGACCAGGTTACCCAGAGTGTAAGAGACTGGGGAACCAGGTTACTCAGAGTGTAAGAGACTGGGAGACCAGGTTACCTAGAGTGTAAGAGACTGGGAGACCAGGTTACCCAGAGTGTAAAAGACTGGGAGACCAGGTTACTCAGAGTGTAAGAGACTGGGAGACCAGGTTACTCAGAGTGTAAGAGACTGGGAGACCAGGTTACTCAGAGTGTAAGAGACTGGGAGACCAGGTTACTCAGAGTGTAAGAGACTGGGAGACCAGGTTACTCAGAGTGTAAGAGACTGGGAGACCAGGTTACTCAGAGTGTAAGAGACTGGGAGACCAGGTTACCCAGAGTGTAAGAGACTGGGGAACCAGGTTACTCAGAGTGTAAGAGACTGGGAGACCAGGTTACCTAGAGTGTAAGAGACTGGGAGACCAGGTTACCCAGAGTGTAAGAGACTGGGAGACCAGGTTACTCAGAGTGTAAGAGACTGGGAGACCAGGTTACTCAGAGTGTAAGAGACTGGGAGACCAGGTTACTCAGAGTGTAAGAGACTGGGAGACCAGGTTACTCAGAGTGTAAGAGACTGGGAGACCAGGTTACTCAGAGTGTAAGAGACTGGGAGACCAGGTTACTCAGAGTGTAAGAGACTGGGAGACCAGGTTACCCAGAGTGTAAGAGACTGGGGGACCAAGTTACCAGAGTGTAAGAGACTGGGAGACCAGGTTACCAGAGTGTAAGAGACTGGGAACCAGGTTACTCAGAGTGTAAGAGACTGGGAGACCAGGTTACCTAGAGTGTAAGAGACTGGGAGACCAGGTTACCCAGAGTGTAAGAGACTGGGAGACCAGGTTACTCAGAGTGTAAGAGACTGGGAGACCAGGTTACTCAGAGTGTAAGAGACTGGGAGACCAGGTTACTCAGAGTGTAAGAGACTGGGAGACCAGGTTACTCAGAGTGTAAGAGACTGGGAGACCAGGTTACTCAGAGTGTAAGAGACTGGGAGACCAGGTTACCCAGAGTGTAAGAGACTGGGGGACCAAGTTACCCAGAGTGTAAGAGACTGGGGGACCAGGTTACTTAGTGTAAGAGACTGGGAGACCAGGTTACTCAGAGTGTAAGACAAAACACTGGAAGACAGTGACGGTAAGGGAGTATTTTTCACCTCAAGTATTTTAACTTAAAAATGCAATTATAGAGAGATTATATTTTTATTTTTGACTAACTTAATACGTACAGCGGTGGTCTTCCACCAAGGAAGGTGACACAAATAAAAAATTTTCACTATTATTCAACAGCTGTCTTGACAGAGGCTCACAGACATCTTAATTCGAATGACCGTCCGAAATGAAACCTCACCCCCGCTCTTTCTGAGTGTGGCACTGTAGATTCCACTCTCAGAGCTCACGGCTAACCGACGTCCCTAAAGCTCTTCCTAAATGCTACTTTACTCTTTCCGACAGTATGTAAAATCTCCCAAAACCACTTGTCTCCTCTCAATTAGCTCTTAAAAGTTCACACATGATGCTCAAGCTCTTACTGCTTATAACCTTAATCTCTCTCCTTCCAGCCTTTCCCTATACCTCCTTCACACATGTTGATCTCATACACGAGATCTCCATTGCATCCAGACTGCTGTTCACTGCAACAATGAACAACGATGCCTCACACCCATGGTTGGTTGGTTAATTGAGCTTAAAGCCTATCGCCACAGGAGTGTCCTAAGAGCAGTTTCTGATCAGTCTGGTTGTAATGCATAGGTTGAACTGTGGGATCGACCAGACCAGCAACCAGGAGGCCTGGTTGGGACCTGGACACGGGGGCAATGTCCTCCAGAAGTGACTCCAGGTATACTACAGGTAAATATGGTCGTAAAGTTATTAAAATTAACATTAAGTGAATATAAACCAATATTTATATTCCTAAATGTATATTTGCACTGTTCTTCTCAGTGTATGCACTTCACGAGAGCTGTGCCCATCAAATTTATGTAAACTTTCCATATGACAGTGTTGGCACAACTATTCTCAAACATTTTTTTGGGGGGTCCAGTGATAAATTTCTTTTCACAGACGCCTCAATATTCCAACTGTCTTTTTCTCTCATCTGTTCTATCCTTTTCCTCGCCTCTCATTCACCTGTCTGCCTACACATGTTCTCCAGATTTCTAAATACATCCACATCTTCCCTCTAACCTGATCTCCAATCTTGCATTATCTACACTTTTATTAATCTGATCACTTAACTGTTTTTTTGTTTTGTTTTTAATAATCAATTTCAACTTCGTTCGTTCACACACTCTCCAAAACTCATAAGCCAACTTTAGCAATTTCTTTCAGAATTTCCCAAAAGTACTGTGTCATCAGGAAAGAGCAATTGTTAAAAGTCATATCTCTTATCATATTCATTATCCTTTAAACCCATCCCTCTCCCAAACACTTTTGCATTCAATTCCATCTTCAAATACATTATACAACCATGTTGTGGTAATCTATAGGTAAACAGCTTATTCAAAGTCCTGCAGCACTCAGCTAGATTTACAGCCAGAGTTCACTGCTGATCAGTTAAGATTATTTACCATATGAGGGTAATGAGGACATGTCATAAATGAGTCAGCTGAGAAAAGAATGATCACTGATGGAATGTTGCTTGGGGGAAAGGTGAAGCTGGTGGTGGTTGCCTGTCTTGTGGTATCATGGCTGTCTCTTAGCTGTCCACCCAGCTAGGTTAGGGAGCTCTCAGAACGTTGCCCTCGTGCGTATCAATAAAGCCTCCTGGCCACTCTGAAGGCTGTGTTGACAAGTATAACCAGGCCAGGGCGAGGCTCAAGGTGTGTCACGCCTCACGCTGTTAAACCTGGGGATCAGGAATGCAGTGAATAAACTATATATCTCTCTCTCTCTCTCTCTCTCTCTCTCTCTCTCTCTCTCTCTCTCTCTCTCTCTCTCTCTCTCTCGCTCCATCACCCTCCACGTCATCTACAGTCGTCTCTACCGCATCTTCCCCTCTTAAGGAGTCGCAATCAATGACTTCAATCAAGCCTTCATTAAAAGTTCATCAGGGTAATTAAAGAAGGTCATTAGAAAGTGCGCGGGTCTCGTCATTTTCAATTTGGTGATATCATTAGAACACCATTTTGCTGACGGCCGGCAGAGGGTGGGGGTGAGGTGGGAGGGATGAAAAAGAGAGAGGGGAAGAGGAGGAAGGAAAGGGGAGGAAAAAGGAGGAGGAGGAGGAAGGAAGGAGGGAGGTAGAAGGGAGGTAGGAGGGGCGGGGGATGGTTGGTGGGAGGGAGGCACGCATCAAAATTACGCATGAGTCGTGTCTGCCATTTCCTGGACGAGTAAACTGCGTAGATGTTGACGTAGTTGCGTCAACAAAGAAGAGAAACGTCTTGCTGAAGCTTAAACTGACGTTCCGTCTCGTAATGCGTCTAAAATAACCAAGATATTTTTTGAGGGTGGGAGGGCGCGGGGGTCATCGCTGAATTTGTCGCGGTGTGAGGCTGGTGGCCCCGTGGGGTGTGTGGGTGGGTGTTTGGGTGGGTGGGTGCCGCCCGGGGCGGCAGTGGGCCGCCCACCCGCGATCTCTGACGGTGTTGTTTTTCCCCCGATTCGCCGCGACTGCCACATCGATTTTTGGCCAGCGTGCGCACCAATCGTCGTTGGCGGCGAGTTCCGGGCGGCGGTGATTGGGCGAGCGTGGCGGTGCTTGTGCAGTCTGGCTTTTATGATCGTTCTTCCCGTGACTGGGGCCGGAAGTTGCCGGGTAACCTGTAATACCGGTCCATTTTGTGCCTCCCGGTCCACCGAAATGGCGTGGTTCGTGGGTGGCAGGAGGTGGGTGAGGCGCCGCCCACGTGTGGGGTGATGGGTGACACTGGGGTAGGGGGTTGAGGGGGGTATAGGGGGCCACCCACAACCACCGGTCACGTGACAAAACAATCAGCTTCCCCTTAACACCAGTCTCAAGGTGGTGTGGGTGAGGGGGTCTTCCTCACCCTCACCCCTCACACCTTTCTCTCACCTCCACCCGTCTTCCCCTCTCCCTAAACAGGTAGGAACACTGTCCCCTCACTCACCCTTCAGCCACCCTGGCAGCAGGGCAGTTGTGTAGAAACCTGCCCTCCTCACCCCTCTCCTGCCCTCCTCACCCCTCTGCTGACCCCTCTCTTATCCTCCTGACTCCTCTCCTGCCCTCCTTTCCCTCTCCTGTCTTCCTTCCACTCTCCTGCCTTCCTTCCCCTCTCCTGCCCTCCTTCCCCTCACCTGCCCTCCTTCTTCACCTCTCCTGCCTTCCTTCTTCCCCTTTCCTGCCCTTCTTCTTCCCCTCTCCTGCCCTCATTATTTCCCCCCTCTACACCTTCCCCTCTCCTGCCCTCCTTCCCTTCTTCTGCCCTCCTTCTTCCCCTCTCCTGCCCTCCTTCTTCCCCTCTCCTGCCCTCCTTCTTCTCCTCTCCTGCCCTCCTTCCCTCTCCTGCCCTCCTTCTTCCCCTCTCCTGCCCTCCTTCTTCTCCTCTCCTGCCCTCCTTCCCCTCTCCTGCCCTCCTAAGACCCCTCTCCTGCCCTCCTTCTTCCCCTCTCCTGCCCTCCTTCTTCCCCTCTCCTGCCCTCCTTCTTCCCTCTCCTGCCCTCCTTCTTCCCCTCTCCTGCCCTCCTTCTTCCCCTCTGCTGTCTCTCACATGCCCCTACCACTACTACCACCACCACGACAATCGCTATGACCACCACCACAATTATTACAACCACAATTACTACCACTACCACCATTACTACTACCACCACCTCTGTTACCACCAACATTGCTATCAATACCACCTCTACTACTACTACTACTTCTACCACCACCCACACTACCACTGCTGCTACCACTATTAACACTACCGCTACACCACAATTACCACCACCACTACTATTATCACCACCACCATTATAACCACCACCACTGCTACCATTACTACCAGCACTATTACTGCCATCACTAGTACCACCACCACCCCTACTACCCCCACCACCACTTCCACCACTGTTGCTACCACTACTACCACTAACACCACCAACACTAGTGCTACTACTACTACTACTACTACTACCACCATTACCTACTCCAATAAAAACAACAACAACACCAATAATTAAGCATCAGTTAAAGAATTTCTTTTAAGTAACTATAATAATAATAATAATAATAATAATAATAATAATAATAATAATAATAATAATAATAATAATAATAATAATAATAATAATAATAATAATAATAATAATAATAATAATAATAATTAATAATAATAATAATAATAATAATAATAATAATAATAATAATAATAATAATAATAATAATAATAATAATAATAATAAAGAATATATAATGGAAAGTGTTAAACAATAATATTAATCATTATTATTAAGCATTATTAAACATTAATAATAATTATTATTAATCATTATTAAACATTATTAATTATATTTATTAATTATTATTATTAATAGTAAATCAATATTATTAATCAATAAAATTAATCATTATTATTAATTGATATAATTAATCAATACAAATCATTGTTTTTAAAAATTATTTTAACACGAAGTCCGTGCATTATTTTTTTAAGACGAGCAGTCATTGTACTGATCAAGAAAAGTACTCTCATTACTGATCAAGAAAAGTACTCTCTTTACTGATCAAGAAAAGTACTCTCATTACTGATCAAGAAAAGTACTCTCTTTACTGATCAAGAAAAGTACTCTCATTACTGAACAAGAAAAGTACTCTCTTTACTGATCAAGAAAAGTACTCTCTTTACTGAACAAGAAAAGTACTCTCATTACTGAACAAGAAAAGTACTTCATTACTGATCAAGAAAAGTACTCTCTTTACTGACCATGAAAAGTACTCTCTTTACTGAACAAGAAAAGTACTCTCTTTACTGAACAAAATAGCACTGGCAAGGTACTAACTAAGGTATGGAACAGACTAAGGTATGGAACATACTAAGGTATGGAACAGACTAAGGTATGGAACAGACTAAGGTGTGGAACAGACTAAGGTATGGAGCAGACTAAGGTATGGAACAGACTAAGGTATGGAACAGACTAAGGTATGGAACAGACTAAGGTATGGAACAGACTAAGGTATAGAACAGACTAAGGTGTGGAACAGACTAAGGTGTGGAACAGACTAAGGTATGGAACAGACTAAGGTATGGAACAGACTAAGGTGTGGAACAGATTAAGGTATGGAACACACTAAAGTTTGGAACAAACTAAGGTGTGGAACAGACTAAGGTGTGGAACAGACTAAGGTATGGAACAGACTAAAGTTTGGAACAAACTAAGGTGTGGAACAGACTAAGGTATGGAACAGACTAAGGTATGGAACAGACTAAGGTATGGAACAAACTAAGGTATGGAACAGACTAAGGTGTGGAACAGACTAAGGTATGGAACAGACTAAGTGTGGAACAGACTAAAGTATGGAACAGACTAAGGTGTGGAACAGACTAAGGTATGGAACATACTAAGGTGTGGAACAGACTAAAGTGTGGAACAGACTAAGGTATGAAACAGACTAAGGTGAGGAACAGACTAAGGTATGGAACAGACTAAGGTGTGGAACAGACTAAGGTGTGGAACAGATTAAGGTGTAGAACAGACTAAGGTGTGGAACAGACTAAGGTGTGGAACAGACTAAGGTGTGGAACAGACTAAGATGTGGAACAGACTAAGGTGTAGAACAGACTAAGGTGTGGAACAGACTAAGGTGTAGAACAGACTAAGGTGTAGAACAGACTAAGGTGTGGAACAGACTAAGGTGTGGAATAGACTAAGGTGTGGAACAGACTAAGGTGTGGAACAGACTAAGGTGTAGAACAGACTAAGGTGTAGAACAGACTAAGGTGTAGAACAGACTAAGGTGTGTAACAGACTAAGGTGTGGAACAGACTAAGGTGTGTAACAGACTAAGGTGTGGAACAGACTAAGGTGTGGAACAGACTAAGGTGTGGAACTCGGTGTAGTAAACAGTTCCCCTGGGTGTTGCAGTGTCCACACTCTTCATGTCATTGACACTCACAATTTCAATTACTCTTACACATTTTCGATTACATGTAACTGATCGGAAAGAAAATAACAAAAGACAATTATTACAACTGTAAGTTTTTGAACAATGAACAAGAGTGTCTTGAGTTACTTGTTCAAGAGTAAGAGTAACAGTTGGGTATTTTCATTGTTGACTTTAACATTTCGCCTACTCAGAAAGTTTCTTCAGTCAAATACAGAGGCAGCAAGCGTGGTCAGCGAAGTAAAGATTATGTAATCAGTCTATCAACCTTGGGAAAATAGTTTTTGAGGTGGTCAGTCCCTCAGCCTGACGCTGGAGAAGTGTTCTGGAAAAGTGAAGCTGGAGAAGTGTTCACCTCCATAGTCTGGAGCTGAACACTTCTCCAGGCTGAGGGACTGACCACCTCAAAAACTATTTCTTCAAAG
This sequence comes from Cherax destructor, assembly GCA_009830355.1. Classification (NCBI taxonomy): domain Eukaryota; kingdom Metazoa; phylum Arthropoda; class Malacostraca; order Decapoda; family Parastacidae; genus Cherax; species Cherax destructor. Next base: position 17,997 of record WNWK01005343.1, read on the forward strand.
TTGATGGACTGATTACATCATCTTTACTTCGCTAACCACGCTTGCTTCTTTCTAATTTGACTGTAGAAGTCTAGTGAGTAGGCGAAACACTTGAGTCAACAATAATGATACCCAGCTGTTGCACACGTGTCTTACTTTTAAGTTTGTGGGTCAGCCTCTCCTCACTTAACGACAGAGTTCCGTTCCCAAGACCACGTTGTTAAACGAATTCGTCGCTAAGTGAGGAGCATACTATAATGGTAGTGGGTTTGTGTCAACCTTCTTTGATATTGTTTTAATGTAACCTTTGCACCATTTATAACATATCTGGTATATTTTTAAATGTTTATACAGCAGTAAACGAGTACGTCGCTAAGTGAGGACAGGCTGTATTACACTCCACTGCCAAATAGACAGAGACGTCTACATAATATTTGTCATATTAATTCTCAATTAACAGACTCGTTTGTAAGAAAATAACAATGCATTACTTCCCTTCCTTAGTTAACTTTTACATTAGCAAACATTCAGGCATCAGGTTAATTCCTAACATTGGTGAAAAAAAAAATTAAATTCATGGAAAAGGTTAAGACTGGCGATGTTTTAATTTAAAGTTCTATGACCCTCTCACTGTCCTGTCTTGCCCTCTCACTGTCCTGTCTTGCCCTCTGCTCTCGCCATTCTTCGTAAAATATTATAAGTAACGTAAGAGCTAAATTAAAACACTCGCCAATGAGATGTTCCTATTACCAAAATTGTGAAAATTAACAGAAAATGGTTTCTCTCGTCGTTCATTTTAAAACTCATCTGAAGTCGTTGTTGAGTCCGAGTTGATCACGAGACCCATGACAACTTATCCATTCCAGAATTCATTATCAGTGTCTTTCTGTTATTAACATTAAATCATGCCACTTTCAAAATGTTACTCGTTAAAATCATTGAAAAATAATCAACTTTTGATCCAAAACAAGTGTTACTCCACTTTTTATTTACTAAAGAATGCATCAGTCACTCACACACACACACACATGCCAATTTTAATTTTTAAAGCGGGTTGGGAGGTAAGCCAGTGGAAGGCCTCGATCAGATGACCAAAAGCGCCAGTGGCGGGCCATCATAAGACCCGCGTAAGGAAACACTTGTTCTGTTTCCTGGGGAATCTAACCTAACACACACAGCCCACACTAACATGACTGTCGCCAGTACAAATACTGCAGAATAAGACACTTGGGTAACAATTGGGAATCTTTATTACGGAAACTTTTCACCAGTCATTGGATTCTTCAGTCCATTACAGAGAAGAACGGAGGAAGATGAGGAGGAATTTGAGGTAATGTGTCCCTCAGTCTGGAGTCGACTCCAGGCTGAGGGACACAAGTGTCTCAGTCTTCAACTTGTCACTTTTCTAAGTCTTCCACATCACTACAAGTACTGAACGTGACCTAGACAACGATAATCACATCAGACATTTCAGTTATGTAGACATGTGCCTCCTGTCAACTTGTCATTACTTCATTATAACGCCATAGTTTTATGATGTTACGTAAGTAACATAATTTTATGATGGTACTTAAGTAACATAGTTTTATTATGTCACTTAAGTAACATAATTTTATGATGGTACTTAAGTAACATAGTTTTATTATGTCACTTAAGTAACATAATTTTATGATGGTACTTAAGAAACATAGTTTTATTATGTCACTTAAGTAACATAGTTTTATGATGGTACTTAAGTAACATAGTTTTATTATGTTACTTAAGTAACATAGTTTTATTATAGTACTTAAGTAACATAGTTTTATAATGTTACTTAAGTAACATAGTTTTATTATGACACTTAAGTAACATAGTTTTATGATGGTACTTAAGCAACATAGTTTTATTATGTTACTTAAGTAACATAGTTTTATTATGTTACTTAAGTAACATAGTTTCATTATGTTACTTAAGTACCATAGTTTTATTATGTTACTTAAGTAACATAGTTTTATTATGTTACTTAAGTAACACAGTTTTATTATGTTACTTAAGTAACATAGTTTTATTATAGTACTTAAGTAACATAGTTTTATGATGTTACTTAAGTAACATAGTTTTATTATGACACTTAAGTAACATAGTTTTATGATGGTACTTAAGTAACATAGTTTTATTATGTTACTTAAGTAACATAATTTTATTATGTTACTTAAGTAACATAGTTTTATGAGGGTACTTAAGTAACATAGCTTTATGATGTTACTTTAGCAGGTAACAAGCCTGACAGCCTCATTCACAGTTACTAACAATTTTTTAATTAATTATATTCAACTTCAGTTACAATTACTCCAAGCCTGGCTCAAGCCAGGTGTGGAACTGGGTGTAGTTAGAGTGGCTGGTACCAGGTGTAGAAGTGGGTGTGGTCATAGTGGTTGGTATCAGGTGTAGAAGTGGGTGTGGTCACAGTGGTTGGTACCAGGTGTAGAACTGGGTGTAGTTACAGTGGCTTGTACCAAGTGTGGAACTGGGTGTAGTTACAGTGGCTGGTATCAGGTGTGAAACTGGGTGTAGTTACAGTGGTTGGTACCAGGTGTAGAAGTGGGTATACATACAGTGGTTGGTACCAGGTGTAGAAGTGGGTATAGATACAGTGGCTGGTACCACGAGTGGAACTGGGTGTAGTTACAGTGGCTGGTACCAAGTGTAGAACTGGGTGTAGTTACAGTGGTTGGTACCAAGTGTAGAACTGGGTGTAGTTACAGTGGCTGGTACCAGGTGTGGAACTAGGTGTAGTTACAGTGGCTGGTACCAGGTGTGGAACTGGGTGTAGTTACAGTGGTTGGTACCAGGTGTGGAACTGGGTGTAGTTACAGTGGTTGGTACCAGGTGTGGAACTGGGTGTAGTTACAGTGGCTGGTACCAAGTGTGGAACTGGGTGTAGTTACAGTGGTTGGTACCAGGTGTGGAACTGGGTGTAGTTACAGTGGTTGGTACCAGGTGTGGAACTGGGTGTAGTTACAGTGGCTGGTACCAGGTGTGGAACTGGGTGTAGTTACAGTGGCTGGTACTAAGTGTGGAACTGGGTGTAGTTACAGTGGTTGGTACCAAGTGTGGAACTGGGTGTAGTTACAGTGGTTCGTACCAGGTGTGGAACTGGGTGTAGTTACAGTGCTTGGTACCAGGTGTGGAACTGGGTGTAGTTACAGTGGCTGGTACCAGGTGTGGAACTGGGTGTAGTTAAAGTGGTTGGTACCAGGTGTGGAACTGGGTGTAGTTACAGTGGTTGGTACCAGGTGCGAAACTGGGTGTAGTTACAGTGGTTGGTACAAAGTGTGGAACTGGGTGTAGTTACAGTGGTTGGTACCAAGTGTGGAACTGGGTGTAGTTACAGTGGTTGGTACCAGGTGTGGAACTGGGTGTAGTTACAGTGGCTGGTACCAAGTGTGGAACTGGGTGTAGTTACAGTGGTTGGTACCAAGTGTGGAACTGGGTGTAGTTACAGTGGTTGGTACCAGGTGTGGAACTGGGTGTAGTTACAGTGGCTGGTACCAGTGTGGAACTGGGTGTAGTTACAGTGGTTGGTACCAAGTGTGGAACTGGATGTAGTTACAGTGGTTGGTACCAGGTGTGGAACTGAGTGTAGTTACAGTGGCTGGTACCAAGTGTGGAACTGGGTGTAGTTACAGTGGTTGGTACCAAGTGTGGAACTGGGTGTAGTTACAGTGGTTGGTACCAGGTGTGGAACTGGGTGTAGTTACAGTGGTTGGTACCAGGTGTGGAACTGGGTGTAGTTACAGTGGTTGGTACCAGGTGTGGAACTGGGTGTAGTTACAGTGGTTGGTACCAGGTGTGGAACTGGGTGTAGTTACAGTGGCTGGTACCAGGTGTGGAACTGGGTGTAGTTACAGTAGTTGGTACCAGGTGTGGAACTGGGTGTAGTTACAGTGGTTGGTACCAGGTGTGGAACTGGGTGTAGTTACAGTGGCTGGTACCAAGTGTGGAACTGAGTGTAGTTATAGTGGTTGGTACCAGGTGTGGAACTGGGTGTAGTTACAGTGGTTGGTACCAGGTGTGGAACTGGGTGTAGTTACAGTGGCTGGTACCAGGTGTGGAACTGGGTGTAGTTACAGTGGCTGGTACCAGGTGTGGAACTGGGTGTAGTTACAGTAGTTGGTACCAGGTGTGGAACTGGGTGTAGTTACAGTGGCTGGTACCAAGTGTGGAACTGAGTGTAGTTACAGTGGTTGGTACTAGGTGTGGAACTGGGTGTAGTTACAGTGGTTGGTACCAGGTGTGAAACTGGGTGTAGTTACAGTGGTTGGTATCAAGTGTAGAACTGGGTGTAGTTACAGTGGTTGGTACCAGGTGTGGAACTGGGTGTAGTTACAGTGGTTGGTACCAAGTGTGGAACTGGGTGTAGTTACAGTGGTTGGTACCAAGTGTGGAACTGGGTGTAGTTACAGTGGTTGGTACCAAGTGTGGAACAGGGTGTAGTTACAGTGGTTGGTACCAGGTGTGGAACTGGGTGTAGTTACAGTGGCTGGTACCAAGTGTGGAACTGGGTGTAGTTACAGTGGTTGGTACCAAGTGTGGAACTGGGTGTAGTTACAGTGGTTGGTACCAGGTGTGGAACTTGGTGTAGTTACAGTGGTTGGTACCAGGTGTGGAACTGGGTGTAGTTACAGTGGTTGGTACCAGGTGTGGAACTGGGTGTAGTTACAGTGGTTGGTACCATGTGTGGAACTGGGTGTAGTTACAGTGACTGGTACCAAGTGTGGAACTGGGTGTAGTTACAGTGGTTGGTACCAAGTGTGGAACTGGGTGTAGTTACAGTGGTTGGTACCAGGTGTGGAACTGGGTGTAGTTACAGTGGTTGGTACCAGGTGTGGAACTGGGTGTAGTTACAGTGGTTGGTACCAGGTGTGGAACTGGGTGTAGTTACAGTGGCTGGTACCAAGTGTGGAACTGGGTGTAGTTACAGTGGTTGGTACCAAGTGTGGAACTGGGTGTAGTTACAGTGGTTGGTACCAGGTGTGGAACTGGGTGTAGTTACAGTGGTTGGTACCAGGTGTGGAACTGGGTGTAGTTACAGTGGTTGGTACCAGGTGTGGAACTGGGTGTAGTTACAGTGGTTGGTACCATGTGTGGAACTGGGTGTAGTTACAGTGGCTGGTACCAAGTGTGGAACTGGGTGTAGTTACAGTGGTTGGTACCAGGTGTGGAACTGGGTGTAGTTACAGAGGCTGGTACCAGGTGTGGAACTGGGTGTAGTTACAGTGGCTGGTACCAAGTGTGGAACTGGGTGTAGTTACAGTGGTTGGTACCAGGTGTGGAACTGGGTGTAGTTACAGTGGCTGGTACCAGGTGTGGAACTGGGTGTAGTTACAGTGGTTGGTACCAAGTGTGGAACTGGGTGTAGTTACAGTGGCTGGTACCAGGTGTGGAACTGGGTGTAGTTACAGTGGCTGGTACCAGGTGTGGAACTGGGTGTAGTTACAGTGGCTGGTACCAGGTGTGGAACTGGGTGTAGTTACAGTGCTTGGTACCAGGTGTGGAACTGAGTGTAGTTACAATGTTATTTTACCCCTGATCTTTCAGTTCCAAATAGTGTCCCTCTTTGCTTTACCGAAACCTCTAGAGTACCTTGTACGTCGTTATCATGTCTCCCCCAGGCCTTCACTCCTCTAAGAATATGAGATATGATTCAGGTTTCACTACTGTCGTTCATACCATGTGAAGGTGGTGTTGAGCACGGCTGCTGCGCTGTATCGACGGACTCCAGCCTGGACAACCTCTGTAATAATATGTAAAATGAAAATTCGCTTCGGTTTCACACACACACACACACACACACACACACACACACTATCGACAAGTGCCTTTGACAATCAGTAACTAACACAACAGGACAAGTAATAACATTATCATCTCAGAGAAATTAAGTTAAGTAATTTCCTGTGTTATTTAATACACATTGTGCAATAAGCATTCCATTATATATTGAACAAAGTCATTATAATTTTAAAAATAAAAAATATAGGAAAAGTAACGTTATCGGCGAAATTGATATATATATATATATATATATATATATATATTATATATGGTAATATATATATATATAGATATATATATATATATATATATATCCTTCGAATAGGTAAAACTTTGTAATTAGAAGATCTCATTTAATATTAAGTCCTTTTAAAATTTTTCATTATACATTTAAAGATATATTTTTCATTTATGTTAATAAAAATTAATGATTTTGTACCAAAGACTAAGGAAACTTAATAACCTTATTATAACAAACGAATTTAATTTAGCCTAATTCAACTAAATATTTTTAGATAAGTTTACAATAATTTCCAGAGAATTTCCAAAATTTCCAGAGAATTTACAAAATTTCCAGAGAATTTCCAAAATTTCAATTATTTCAGAATTTCATTCGAATTTCCAAAAATTGCAGCTGGTATTTACAGTCATTGAATGGGATATATTTTATTTGAACTGATAAATTGTTTGGATTGGCTTCGTTTTATTCGAAGTGTGTCCAGTAACGTGCTATATGTCCAGGACATGACGGTCCCGCGCATATGCACAGCAACAACACAATGGAATATACATTTTTTGTTAGTTTCAGAATTATTTTTACGAAATTATTGCATACATACATTTTCGCTTGCCTTATTCGGCATGAAGAGCGTTGCTATTTAAGCCAAAATCGCAAGTTTTACCTATTCGGCACGACATATATAAATATTCGTTCTGTGTTGCTTTGCGTTCTCCTCCCCCAGTTTCAGTTGGATGATGTTAGTTTTAATGGTGGTGGTTACGTTGGAGGTAGTGGTGGTGTTGGAGGAGTTGTGGTGGTGGTGGTGGTGGTGGTGGTGGTGGAGGAGGTGGTGGCGGTGGTGGTGGAGGTGGAGGTGGTGGCGGTGGTGGTGGAGGTGGAGGTGAGGGTGCTGTAAGAGTGGGTTTAGTGCTTGTGCACCAACAAGAGTGTAGGTCCTGACAAAGTGGTCTGGAATGCAGTCATGAATGCAGTTGTGCTTAAAAGCACAAGAGCAGGAGGGGAGGAGAAAGAAGATGAGAGGGACTGGAAGAAAGAGGAGGAGGAGGAGGAGGAGGAGGAGGAGGAGGAGAGAGAACTGGAAGAGGGGGAAGGGAGGAAGAAAGGTAGGAGGAGGAGGAGTGATGCCTGTAAGAGCTAGAGAAGATTATCCGACAAAATTCAGTTCCATTTTTCCTTGGCAGACAAGACGTGAGGTTCTGGTTGTTTGTGTTGTAGTTATAAAGGAGGTTATGAGGTGAGCACAATACCTAAACATACATTCATGAGGCGTTGAGGTAAGAGGCTCCAGCTGCTGCTTAAGACACCACGAGGAAAAATATCGTGAGAGAGTACTTGAGAGTACATAGAAAGGTATATAGTAGAGGATGTCCAAATCGAGGCTACCCGCTGATGAGAAGCATTCATCTTAATCTGGATTTAGGACTATCAGTATTCTCTGTATGTTTGAGGCAAGGATAGTAAAGCAGAAGGCTCTCTCTCATCCTCCACTCCCTCTGGCCACTGTCAACATGAAACAGGAAAAAATATTCAAATTCATATTTGAAAAAAATGAAATTTTCAGGTGATAAAAGTTGATTGAAGGCATAGGCTACAACTGTAACTAGTTATAATACTGTTCCTACCCTAACTCTTCGTGGTAGTCCATTACCACTCACATAACATTGTGTACTTGTGGTTTTCTCACAAGTTAGTAGTGTTGTTACTGCCACAACCACCACTGCTACCTCTTACGTCCACCACTACTATTATTAACTTGGGTTGTTGTCAACTGCTCATCCTGATGTATTTGCTTAGGAAACATCAGGAAACTTCATTGACTTCAGTTCGTCCCTGAGGAGTGTGGAGTTTAATCGCGTGTTCCAGACTGCCACTCCATCTGCTTCTCCAACTGCTCCAGATGCTTCTTAATTGATTGTATTGTCTTCGTGTTTACAGCTTCAATGGGTAATCTTTTCCTTTCTTCTAAAATTATGATTGAAAAAAAAAATTACACGTGTTCCTATTGCGCCTCTTGCCTCGAAGTTTCATTTCATTCTTTCTTCGTGTTTGATAGCATGAAATCCATTCAATATCTCAAAGGTTTGAATAACATCTCTTTTTAGTCTCCATTTCTTAAGAAATTATTAGATTTAGATTTTGCCGCCGAAGTGGCTAGTTTATTGTGCATCCCGTATCATCCTGTGGATATGCAAGACCATATGGATGCACAATAGGCCTTAGAACTAGGGGCCCAAAAGGGTTTATAGGACTAAGACAGAAAAGGTCGTATAGCTTGTTACTTAGTGAGCCTCTCCAGTCTATCTTTGTCGTTCATGTAATTTGGAGAACAAAATTGAACGGCATTTTCAAGATGCGGTCTAACAGTCACATAACAGTCAACAGGATTTCTGGTGCTTAGCGCTCGGATTTTCTAGCTAAAACAGTCTGTTAGTTGTGCTGCTGGCGGATAAGCATTGTTCTGTACTTTATGACATCGTTGTTTACGATTTTTCTAAAGTCCTTCTCTACTTCTAGCCTTGGCTAATTTACACACACAACCTGCACATATAAAAGAGAGGAGCTTACGACGACGTTTCGGCCCGACTTGGACCATTTACAAAGTCACACTAAAACACAGTTAGTTAGTTAGTTCAGACTCTCAGGTAAGGACCCACTAGGGGCGAGGGGGAAGTGGGGACAAAAGAAGAATAGCCGGTGAGAGGAAGAGCTGAAGTAGAAGAGAAAGAGTCAGGACTAAACCCAACAGTCTAACTACTGGTATATCAGATCTAACACACAAAGACGGGGAAAGTGGTATTTATAGGCAGGCAGACAGGGGAGGGTACCAGAGAGTGGGGTAAAACAGGTCAAACAGATTGTCTTCATCTTTGAAATTATATCTACGATGAATTACTTTTGCACTTGTCCACATTGAAGCTCCTCTTCCACGTCTCCGCCCTCAGCATCTACCTGTCCAGAACACTCAGCATGTGCACACTCAGCATGTGCACACTCAGCATGTACACACTCAGCATGTGCACACTCAGCATGTACACACTCAGCATGTACACACTCAGCACGTGCACACTCTGGATGCGACAATGTCCCACACTATTCTGAGCCGTCCACCAACCTTGCTATCTTAGATCTTAACCTATACCCACTGAGATCATTTATGTACATTGTGAAGAGGACTGAGCCAAGAGCTGATCCCCGAGGAACATCACTCAGGTACTTCTCGTTAAGGTCAGCCACTCAGAAGACCACTCCGTTCAGTATCGGCTTTCTATTTGTGAGCCAGATATTAATTCAGGCTGAAATTTTTGACTCCTGTACCACGCGCCTTTGTTTTGGTCAAGGTCTTTGATGGTGTACCTTGTCGAATGTCTATTGGAAAAGTATATATAATGAATATGCAGAGAGAGAGAGAGAGAGAGAGAGAGGTGACGAAGAGGGAAGAGAGAAAAAAAAGAGCAGACGAAGAGAAAGAGGAGGGAGAAGTGAGAGAGGAAAAGGAGAAAGGGGAGAGGGGAGAAAGAAGTGAGGCAGATGGGGTACAAACCAGCTTGACCAGTTAGGGGAGACTGAAGGTCGCGTGTTGATCACATGTGTCCACAATACCACCCCCCACCTCCTCTAAACTCCCACACAACCCCCACCCCAACACCACCACCCCACCCCCACACCACCACCAACCCCACCCCCACACCACCACCACCCCAACCACAAACCACCACCCCCACCACCACCCCCACCACCACCCCACACCACCACCCCACACCACCACCCCACACCACCACCCCCCACCACCACCCCACACCACCACCCCACACCACCATCCCCACACTACCACCCCACACCACCATCCCCACACTACCACCACCCTCATACTACCACCACCCCTACACTACCACTACCCCACACCACCACCACCATCCCCACACTACCACCACCCTCATACTACCACCACCCCTACACTACCACTCCCACACCACCACCACCATCCCACACTACCACCACCCCACACTACCACCCCACATCCACACCCCACCACCATCTCCACACTACCACCACCCCCTCACCTCCACACCACCACCACCATCTCCACACTACCACCACCCCTCACCTTCACACCTCCACACCTCACACTACTACCCCCGCACCAATACCATCACTCCCACACTAATACAACACCACCCCAACCCATCACACACCCAGACACCTGTACCACCTCCACCGCCCTCACCCCCACACCAACACCACCTAGCCCACACCACCACCGACATACCAACACCACCACCCCCACACCACTGCTCCCACCCCCACAGCATCCCCTACTACATGACATCCAAACTCAAACCCCCACACCAACACCACTGCACCCCCACACCAACACCACTGCACCCCCACACCAACACCACCACTCCCACACCACCCCCACATCCACATCATCACACCCACAATATCACCACCACGTTATCACCCCCACACCCCTACCCCACACCCCTACATCATCACCCCTACACCATCACCCCACACCCACAGTCACATTACGTCCACAACCACACCATCACCCCTACACTCACACCCACGTCACCACGCCCACACCCACGTCACAACTCCCACACCTACTTCACCACGCCCACACCCACGTCACCACGCCCACACCCACGTCACCACGCCCACACCTACTTCACCACGCCCACACCCACGTCACCACGCCCACACCCACGTCACCACGCCCACACCCACGTCACCACTCCCACACCCACGTCACCACACCCACGTCACCATTCCCACACCCTCGTCACCACGCCCACACCCACGTCACCACTCCCACACCCACGTCACCACGCCCACACCCACGTCACTACGCCCACACCCACGTCAATTCTCCAACACCCACGTCACCACGCTCACACCCGCGTCACCACTCCCACGTCACCACTCTCACACCGTCACCACTCCCACACCCACGTCACCACGCCCACACTCACGTCACCACGCCCACACCCACGTCACCACTTCCACACCTACGTCATCACGCCCACACGTCAACTACTCAGTCCCTATTCTTAATTTATGCAATTTACACCCCAATAACGGCCAGCAGAGAGGCAGGGCTAGGAGCTGAGACTCGACCCCTGCAACCACAAATAAGTGAGCAGAGATAGGTGAGATCACTTCCAAAGTGTGTCTTTTTGCTGAGAGAGGGGGATCAAACAAGTGGCTGTTAGAGTTGAATCCCTTCAAAGGGAAGGTTAAATTTTAAATGACAGGATGAAAGGAACACCAGACATTGACGGAGAGGCAGTAGAAGAGAAGGGTCCGTGAGTAGCCATTACAGCAAACATATCCCCCAGAGAATTATGTAGACTGTATGACATCTTCCATTTATTTCAGACTTTTTTGCACACCACTACGCCCACAGTACACCCACAACACTACGCCCAAACCATTACGCCCACACCACTACGCCTACACTGCCATAACACACGTCAAACTGATTTTTTTCCATAGAGATAATCTACTGCATGCGATACGTCGACCCAGCCGTCTGCCGACGTAAACACAGCTGGTGGAGGCGTCAACACAGCTGGTGACCTACACCAGGTAACACCACTCTACCTTCTTCAAATAATATTTAACGGCTCATAAGTTTTTATTTTTGCTTAATTTTATACAATTACCCGAACATACACCTATATTATAAAAGAATATCAGGCACTATTTAAACACTATAAATCCATTTTATATTAATTATTTTTTAAGGTAGGTTACCTGGTGCTCAGAAACCACCTGATTGTCAGACCTCTCACAACTTACCCATCAGACACTCAGTCAAACACGTCAGTTACGTTACATTATTTATTTATAAATGCTCGTCTTGTTGTTGTTGTTGGTGTTGATAAGGGCCACTTCAAGCTTACGCTTTCTGGGGCATTTATTCTCCTCCGTGCTTCTTGTTTGGTCCAGTGAGTGGCTGTGATTAATAACTTGTATCTACTGTCGGTCTTGTACTCACCTATTTGTGGTTGCAGGAGTCGATTCACAGCTGTGAGTCAGTGGCTGTGAGTCAGTGGCTGTGAGTCAGTGGCTGTGAGTCAGTGGCTGTGAGTCAGTGGCTGTGAGTCATAACTGTGAGTCAGTGGCTGTGAGTCATAACTGTGAGTCAGTGGCTGTGAGTCATAACTGTGAGTCAGTGGCTGTGAGTCATAACTGTGAGTCAGTAGCTGTGAGTCATAACTGTGAGTCAGTGGCTGTGAGTCATAACTGTGAGTCAGTGGCTGTGAGTCATAACTGTGAGTCAGTGGCTGTGAGTCATAACTGTGAGTCAGTAGCTGTGAGTCATAACTGTGAGTCAGTGGCTGTGAGTCATAACTGTGAGTCAGTGGCTGTGAGTCATAACTGTGAGTCAGTGGCTGTGAGTCATAACTGTGAGTCAGTGGCTGTGAGTCAGTGGCTGTGAGTCATAACTGTGAGTCAGTGGCTGTGAGTCATAACTGTGAGTCAGTGGATGTGAGTCAGTGGCTGTGAGTCAGTGTCTGTGAGTCAGTGGCTGTGAGTCAGTGTCTGTGAGTCAGTGGCTGTGAGTCAGTGGCTGTGAGTCAGTGGCTGTGAGTCAGTGGCTGTGAGTCAGTGGCTGTGAGTGCCCATCAGATATTTTTCCCTTTATTGATAGATTGTCTGATTTTTTATCACTTCTGTTTATTCCTTTAATATTCTATGATTTATAAGGTTTAAATGTACCAGGAAACTGTGTACTTGATGTACCATGAAACTGTGTACTTGATGTACCATGAAACTGTGTACTTGATGTACCATGAAACTGTGTACTTGATGTACCAGGAAACTGTGTACTTGATGTACCAGGAAACTGTGTACTTGATGTACCAGGAAATTGTGTACTTGATGTACCAGGAAACTGTGTACTTGATGTACCAGGAAATTGTGTACTTGATGTACCAGGAAACTGTGTACTTGATGTACCAGGAAACTGTGTACTTGACGTACCAGGAAACTGTGTACTTGACGTACCAGGAAACTGTTGTGCATACTTCTTGAGTGTGTGTTAGAAGGACCTGTTGTGCATACTTCTTGAGTGTGTGTTAGGAGGACCAGAAGTGTACTACTTGCCCTCGTATCGTCTTTCCAGGTATCAAGTCAGACACTGTGTATAAAGTTGACTGGTAGTTTGCAAGTTGTTTGGACGCCTGTACATACGTATATATGATTGATCAAAAGTCACATACTGTTTTTTTTTAATAAAAATTTAATACAATCTCATTTATCGAAATACTAAAAACAAAAAATTCTATATTTTCATGACCGACCTTGCTAAAAAACTAAGTCCATTAAGAAGAAAAATATGATCTATACTACAAAAAAATTAGCTTTATGTTTTAGAACGGTGACGCGGCAGAAGCTCAGTGTGTCGTAATTTCAATCATTATGTGCAGCTCCAGTAACACTCACAGCATCCCAGTGCAGCTCCAGTAACACTCACAGCATCCCAGTGCAGCTCCAGTGGCACTCACAGTATCCCAGTGCAGTTCCAGTGGCACTCACAGCATCCCAATGCAGCTCCAGTGGCACTCACAGTATCCCAATGCAGCTCCAGTGGCACTCACAGCATCCCAATGCAGCTCCAGTGGCACTCACAGCATCCCAATGCAGCTCCAGTGGCACTCACAGCATCCCAATGCAGCTCCAGTGGAACTCACAGCATCCCAATGCAGTTACAGTGGCACTCACAGCATCCCAGTGCAGTTCCAGTGGCACTCACAGCATCCCAATGCAGCTCCAGTGGCACTCACAGCATCCCAATGCAGCTCCAGTGGCACTCACAGCATCCCAATGCAGCTCCAGTGGAACTCACAGCATCCCAATGCAGTTACAGTGACACTCACAGCATCCCAGCGCAGCTCCAGTGGCACTCACAGCATCCCAGTGTCATGGATACATAATGATCTTATCATCAAAACTTTGCCAATTCCATGAAGCGACAGAGACAGATCTGACAGCACAATACAAGTAAAAATTAACCCCTTTGTCGAAAATAAATTCTAATGTTCTTTATCTAGTTGCTAGGAAGAAAAAAACAACTTATAGAAGCATGTGTGAATAAAATATTATAACTAACACTTGGAGAACAAACAACGAAGAACTTCGTCCAAAGTTCAGCACCGTATCATGCTTTACTGACGACACTAGAATGTGTGAGAGTGTCATTCATGGAAGACACTGTTAATCTCCAAGCTGATATCAGTCAAATCCTGTTGTCGGTCACTGGACAAACTTTATTTACTCCGTTATGGAAAATTTGAGAAAAACTTGAACTAGATATCCAACTCTAACCGCTCAATAAAACGAGAAACTAACAAGAAAGACTTAGAAATGACAGTATCAGAGGATCTCGCTTTCGAGGGCCACAACTATGTCATTATCACAACCAAAAGTAAATTAAGAGAATCGATAACAAGAACCTTCAAAACAAGGGATGCTAAGCCAATGATGATCCTCTTCAAGTTACTTGTTTTCTCTAGGCTGGAATACTGATATACACTAACAGCTCTTATCAAACTGGTCACCTAGAGAATGTTTTGCCCGACATTACTAGGAACGTTGGAAATTCCTTGACCTGAACTCTTTGGAACGCTGGTGAGAAATATAAATTCTACTCCAAACCCGCAAAATTCTAAAGGGACTGGCCCCTAATCTCCATGCAGAAATCATTCCATATGAAAGGTTAATGTTCAAGAGAAGTGTGCCATGAGTACACTGGTAACACAATAACTGAAATGAGCCCAAGACTTAAACAGCCTTTCTTCATAGGATGGATTACCAACAGATCTCTTACTGTCTTTAAGAGGGCAATTTACAAGTTCCTCAAATCACTTCCTGTTCAATCTGGTTGTGGTTCTTACGTTGAACTGCGTACAGCCAGCAGTAACAGCCTGATTGATCCACCAGGAGACCTGGTTTAGAACCGGGCCGCGGGGGCGCAGACCCCCCGGAAACATTATAAAGATACCTGAGTCACTTAACCATGAAGATCACATTTAAAGAGAAGTGCTAAACCCGTTGAGGGATCACGTGGAGCCTGGGGAGTGAGAGGTAATAAGGTTCAATCCGAGGAAGGGGAGGGTAGCTCCAGCTTCCTGGATCAAGGAGCCTTTACCGCCGAGAAAATTTTACAAGGGTGACGATGTTACTGGAAGATTTATATATAAATATATATATATATATATATATATATATATATAAATATATATATATATATATATATATATATATATATATATATATATATATATATATATATATATATATATATATATTTTTTTTTTTTTTTTTTTTTTTATTAACACATCGGCCGATTCCCACCAAGGCAGGGTGGCCCGAAAAAGAAAACTTTCATCATCATTCACTCCATCACTGTCTTGCCAGAGGGGTGCTTTACACTACAGTTATAAAACTGCAACATTAACACCCCTCCTTCAGAGTGCCGGCACTGTACTTCCCATCTCCAGAACTCAAGTCCGGCCTGCCGGTTTCCCTGAATCCCTTCATAAATGTTACTTTGCTCACACTCCAACAGCACGTCAAGTATTAAAACCATATGCCTCCATTCACTCCTATCAAATACGCTCACACATGCTTGCTGGAAGTCCAAGCCCTCGCACACAAAACTTCCTTTACCCCTCCCTCCAACCTTTCCTAGGCCGACCCCTACCCCGCCTTCCCTCCACTACAGATTTATACACTCTCGAAGTCACTCTGTCTCGTTCCATTCTCTCTACATGTCCAAACCACCTCAACAACCCCTCCTCAGCTCTCTGAACAATCGTTTTGGTAATCCGCACCTCCTCCTAATTTCCAAACTCCGAATTCTCTGCATTATATTCACACCACACATTGACCTCAGACATGACATCTCCACTGCCTCCAGCCTTCTCCTCGTTGCAACATTCATCACCCATGCTTCACACCCATATAAGAGCGTTGGTATAACTATACTCTCATACATTCCCTCTTTACTTCCATGGACAAGGTTCTTTGTCTCCACAGACTCCGAAGTGCTCCACTCACCCTTTTCCCTCATCAATTCTATGATTCACCTCATCCTTCATAGACCCATCCGCCGACATGTCCACTCCCAAATATCTGAATACATTCACCTCCTCCATACTCTCTCCCTCCAATCTGATATCCAATCTTTCGTCACCTATTCTTTTTGTTATCCTCATCACCTTACTCTTTCCTATATTCACTTTCAATTTCCTTCTTTTACACACCCTACCAAATTCATCCACCAACCTCTGCAACTTCTCTTCAGAATCTCCCAAAAGCACAGTGTCATCAGCAAAAAGCAACTGTGACAACTCCCACTTTGTATTTGCTTCTTTATCTTTTAGCCCAACACCTCTTGCCAAGACCCTCGCATTCACTTCTCTTACAACCCCATCTATAAATATATTGAACAACCACGGTGACATCACACATCCTTGTCTAAGGCCCACTTTTACTGGGAAATAGTCCCTTCCCTCCTACACACTCTAACCTGAGCCTCACTATCCTCATAAAACTCTTCACTGCTTTCAGCAACCTTCCTCCTATTCCATACACCTGCAACATCTGCCACATTGCCCCCCTATCTACCCTATCATACGCCTTTTCCAAATCCATAAATGCCACAAAAACATCTTTACCCTTATCCAAATACTGTTCACCTATATGTTTCACTGTAAACACTTGGTCTACACACCCCCTACCTTTCCTAAAGCCCCTTGTTCATCTGCTATCCTGCTTTCTGTCTTACTCTTAATTCTTTCAATAATAACTCTACCATACACTTTACCAGGTACACTCAACAGACTTATTCCCCTATAATTTTTGCACTCTCTTTTGTCCCCTTTGCCTTTATACAAAGGAACAATACACGCTCTCTGCCAATCCCTAGGTACCTTACCCTCTTCCATACATTTATTAAATAATAGCACCAACCACTCCAAAACTATATCCCCACCTGCTTTTAACATTTCTATCTTTATCCCATCAATCCCAGCTGCCTTACCCCTTTCATTCTACCCACTGCCTCACGAACTTCCCTACACCCACAACTGGCTCTTCCACACTCCTACAAGATGTTATTCCTCCTTGCCCTACACACGAAATCACAGCTTCCTGTCTTCATCAACATTTAACAACTCCTCAAAATATTCTCTCCATCTTCCCGATACCTCTAACTCTCCATTTAATAACTCTCCTCTCCTATTTTTAACTGTCAAATCCATTTGTTCTCTAGGCTTCCTCAACTTATTAATCTCATTCCAAAACTTTTTCTTATTTTCAACAAAATTTGCTGATAACATCTCACCCACTCTCTCATCTGCTCTCTTTTTACATTGCTTCACCACTCTTTTAACCTCTCTTTTCTCTCCATATACTCTTCCCTCCTTGCATCACTTCTACTTTGTAAAAACCTCTCATATGCTAACTTTTTCTCCTTACTACTCTCTTTACATCATCATTCCACCAATCGCTCCTCTTCCCTCCCGCACCCACTCGCCTGTAACCACAAACTTCTGCTGAACACTCTAACACTACATTTTTAAATCTACCCCATACATTTTCGACCCCATTGCCTACACTCTCACTAGCCCATCTATCCTCCAATAGTTGTTTATATCTTACCCTAACTGCCTCCTCTTTTAGTTTATAAACCTTCACATCTCTCTTACTTACTGATTCTATTTTCCTTGTATCCCATCTACCTTTTACTCCCACTGTAGCTATAACTAAAAGTGATCTGATATATCTGTGGCCCCTCTATAAACATGTACATCCTGAAGTCTACTCAACAGTCTTGTATCTACCAATACATAGTCCAACAAACTACTGTCATTACGCCCTACATCATATCTTGTATACTTATTTATCCTCTTTTTCTTAAAATATGTATTACCTATAACTAAACCCCTTTCTATACAAAGTTCAATCAAAGGGCTTCCATTATCATTTACACCTGGCACCCCAAACTTACCTACTACACCCTCTCTGCATGTTTCTCCCACTTTAGCATTTAGGTCCCCTACCACAATTACTCTCTCATTTGGTTCAAAAGTTCCTATACATTCGCTTAACATCTCCCAAAATCTCTCTCTCCCTCTACACTCCTCTCCTCTCCAGGTGCATACACGCTTATTATGACCCACTTTTCGCATCCGACCCTTATTTTAATCCACATAATCCTTGAATTTACACATTCATATTCCCTCTTTTCCTTCCATAACTGATCCTTCAACATTATTGCTACCCTTCCTTAGCTCTAACTCTCTCAGATACTCCTGACTTAATCCCATTTATTTCTCCCCACTGAAACTCGCCTACCCCTTCAGCTTTGTTTCGCTTAGGGCCAGGACATCCAACTTCTTTTCATTCATAACATCGGCAATATATATATATATATATATATATATATATATATATATATATATATATATATATATATATATATATATATATATATATATATATATATATATATATATATATATATATATATATATATATATATATAAAGAGAGAGACAGACAGACAGATACAGACAGAGACAGACAGACAGACACAGACAGATAGACACAGACAAAACAGACACAGACAGAGCGACAGAGACAGAGCGACAGAGACAGAGAGACAGAGACAGAAAGAGAGAGAGAGAGAGAGAGAGAGAGAGAGAGAGAGAGAGAGAGAGAGAGAGAGGGGAGAGAGAGAGAGCTAACATTCTCACCACATTACTGGGAAAAAAGTCTGTGATACAAAATGGTGGAAAAATCAATGCGAGTCAGTGACTATTTTCATTTTGTTGCGAGAATCTCTCTCTCTCTCTCTCTCTCTCTCTCTCTCTCTCTCTCTCTCTCTCTCTTTTTCTTAACTTTCTCTCCTCTCTCTACTTCTCTCTCTTCCTCTCTCACTTCTAATCTATATTTCCTGCTCCTTCCTCCTCTTCTTTCTCCCTCTCTCCTCTCTTTGTTACTTAACTTTTTCTCCGTCTCTCACTTCTCCTCTTCCCTCCCTCAGACTTTAATCTATATTTCCCTGCTCCTTCCTCCCTGCTTCCTTCTCCCTGTTTCCTTCTCCCTGCTTCCTTCTACCTGCTTCCTTCTCCTTGCTCCTTCCTCCCTGCTCCTTCCTCCTTTCTTCTCCTGCTTCCTTCTCCCTGCTCCTAACTTCCTTCTTTAAGATCCTTCTGGCTTTCCTTCTCTCATTCTCACTTCTTCTTATCCTCCTCCTCTCTCCCTTCCTCTCATCTCCTCTCTTATCCTCCTCCTCTCTCTCCCCTCTCCTCATCCTTCCTCTTCACTCCTCCCTCTCCTCACTCTCTTCCCTCTCCTCATTCTCTTTCTTTCCCTCTCCTCCCTCTCTTCCCTCACCTCCCTCTCTTCCCTCACCTCCCTCTCCTCCCTCTCCTCCCTCTCCTCCCTCTCCTCCCTCTCCATCTCTTCACTAATTACGACAAGACGAATCTTTTCAAGATTAAGAGGATTTGCTCGAAATTTAATGGAGATCATTTTCCCAATTTGAAGGATTTACTTACATCTTACCAGAATAAATCCTTAGTGGGGGATTTTTACGTGTGTGTGTATGTGTGAGTGTGTGTGTGTGTGTGTGTGTGTATGTGTGTGTGTGTGTGTATGTGAGGGAGTGTGTGTGTGTGTGTGTGTGTGTGTGTGTGTGTGTGTGTGTGTGTGTGTGTGTGTGTGTGTGTGTGTGTGTGTATGTGTGTGTGTGTGAGGGTGTGTGTGTGTGTGTGTGTGTGTGTGTATGTGTGTGTGTGTGTGTATGTGAGGGAGTGTGTGTGTGTGTGTGTGTGTGTGTGTGTGTGTGTGTATGTGTGTGTGTGTGTGTATGTGAGGGAGTGTGTGTGTGTGTATGTGTGTGTGTGTGTGTGTGAGGGAGTGTGTGTATGTGTGTGTGTGTATGTGTGTGTGTGTGAGGTGTGTGTGTGTGTGTGTGTGTGTGAGGGAGTGTGTGTGTGTGTGTGTGTGTGTGTATGTGAGGGTGTGTGTGTGTGTGTGTGTGTGTGTGAGTGTGTGTGTGTGTGTATGTGTGTGTGTGTGTGTGTGTGTGTATGTGTGTGTGTGTACTCACCTAGTTGTGGTTGCAAGGGTCGATTCACAGCTCCTGGCCCCGCCTCTTCACTGGCCGCTACTATGTCACTTCCTGCTCCGTGAGTTTTATCATACCTCTTCTTAAAGCTATGTGTGGATCCTGCCTCCACTACATCGCTTCCCAAACTATTCCACTTCCTGACATCTCTGTGACTGAAGAAATAGTTCCTAACATCTCTGTGATTCATCTGAGTCTTCAACTTCCAACTGTGTCCCCTTGTTGCTGTGTCCCATCTCTGGAACATTCTGTCTCTGTCCACCTTGTCAATTCCTCTCAGTATTTTATATGTCGTTATCATATCCCCCCTATCTCTCCTGTCCTCCAGTGTCGTCATTTCGATTTCCCTTAACCTCTCCTCGTAGGACATGCCCCTTAGCTCCGGGACTAGTCTTGTTGCAATCCTTTGCACTTTCTGTAGTTTCCTTACGTGTTTGGCTAGGTGTGGGTTCCAAACTGGTGCTGCATACTCCAGTATGGGCCTAACGTACACGGTGTACAGGGTCCTGAACGATTCCTTATTAAGATGTCGTAATACTGTTCATAGGTTTGCTAGGCGCCCGTATGCTGCAGCAGTTATTTGGTTGATGTGCGCCTCAGGAGATGTGCCCGGTGTTATACTCACCCCAAGATCCTTCTCCTTGAGTTATGTTTGTAGTCTCTGGCCCCCTAGACTGTGCTCCGTCTTCCCCAACCTTCATGACTTTGCACTTGGTGGGGTCGAACTCCAGGAGCCAGTTGCTGGACCAGTCCTGCAGCCTGTCCAGATCCCTTTGTAGTTCTGCCTGGTCCTCATCTGATTGAATTCTTCTCATCAACTTCACATCATCTGCAAACAGGGACACTTCTGAATCTATTCCTTCCGTCATGTCGTTCACAAATACCAGAAACAGCATTGGTCCTAGGACTGACCTGTGGAACCCCACTCATCACAGGCGCCCACTCTGACACCTCGCCACGTACCATGACTCGCTGTTTTCTTCCTGACAGGTATTCCCTGTTATTCCTGCCTGATCTTCCAGATTTTGCACTAATTTCTTGTGTGGAACTGTGTCAAACGCCTTCTTACAGTCTTCTTACTGCTGTCACCCTGTCATAGAACTCCATTAAGGTTTGTGACACAGGATTTCCCGTCCCTGAAACCGTGCTGGTTGTCGTTGATAAGCTCATTCCTTTCTAGGTGTTCCACCACTCTTCTCTTGATAATCCTCTCCATGACTCTGCATATTATACATGTCAGTGACACTGGTCTGTAGTTTAATGCTTCGTGTTTGTCTCCTTTTTTAAAAATTGGGACTACATTTGCTGTCGTCCATATCTCAGGTAGTCGCCCTGTTCCGATAGATATGTTGAAGATTGTTGTTAGTGGTACACAGCGCCACTGCTCCCTCTCTCAGGACCCATGGAGAGATGTTGTCCGGCCCTCGGTTGTATGTATTGTGTCCAGCACTTGGTGGTGTACCCCACCTCTCCGTCTTTCTTGAGTCCCTTCTGTCTCCTCTGTGAACACTTCTTTGAATCTCATGTTGAGTTCCTCACATACTTCGCGGTCGTTTTTTGTGATCTCTCCTCTTCCTTAATTAGCCTGATCACCTGGTCCTAGATAATGTGTGTGTGTGTGTGTGTTAGTTAGTTACCATTTTTTTGTCCTAGGCACATGTCGATTAGACACTAGGCCTGTTGTATGTATGTGTGTGTGTGTAACGAAACACTTCGAAATGTTTCGGCCCCGCCGGGAATTGAACCGGGCCCTCCGTGCGTGAAGCAAGAGCGCTAGCCACCATGCCATCGGGGCGTGTGTGTGTGTGTGTGTGTGTGTGTGTGTGTGTGCGTAAGTAAGTATGTTGTTGAATTTAGAAAGTAGAACTGCAGTTCCTGGGCCCTCCAGCCATATGTGTTCGTTAACACAATGACGATAAGAACTGAGGCACACATGCAGTAAGTCTAAGTAACCTCATTATGGTCCAAGACCAGTACGCCTATACTTATGACCATAAAATAGTCCAGGATGACAAGTAGGCCTACACTTATGACCTTATAATAGTCCAGGATGAACAGTAGGCCTACACTTATGACCTTATAATAGTCCAGGAGGAATAGGTAGGCCTACATTTATAACCTTATAATAGAAGAGGAGGATCACGTAGGCCGTCACTTATGACCTTATTATAGTCCAGGATGACCAGTAGGCCTACACTTATGACCTTATAACAGTCCAGGAGAACCAGTAGGCCTACACCTGCGACTTCATAATGCTCCTTGAAAACCGGTAAAAATACACTTGTCGCATTTGTAAAGCCCCACGAGGGAAACATCATCTGATATTTCGCTCTCCAAGGTCTTGCTGATTTCTGAATTGATTACAAATACGATGCAATAAGAGAAATAAGAGATATTTCAGATTTAGAGAAGGTGCAGCACATAAAACACCATTTCAGAGGAATTACAGAAAATGTTACAAGGAGATAATGCTAAAAAAATATTCGACCCAAAAAATTGTAATTGGGTAAAAGTTAATTAATTTTGAAAATGAGGAATAAATGTAATGAAAAGAATGGTTGGACATAAACATAATAAAAGACTAATGTAGAAAGTAAAGGTTTAAATGTAGTAAATAAAGGTTTAATAAATTATAAAAAAAGGGTTTAATAGATACAAAAACAATGGTTTAACAAATGTAAAATAAAACGGGTTTAGCAATAGTTAAAAAACAAGGGTTTCACATATGTAAAAAAAAAAACAATGGTTTCACAAATATATAAAATCAAGGATTTAACAGATGTAAAAAAAATAAAAAACAAGAGTTCAACATATGTAAAAACAAAAACAAGGGTTCAACATATGTAAAAACGAAAACAAGGGTTCAACATATGTAAAAACAAAAACAAGGGTTCAACATATGTAAAAACAAAAACAAGGGTTCAACATATGTAAAAACAAAAACAAGGGTTCAACATATGTAAAAACAAAAACAAGGGTTCAACATATGTAAAAACAAAAACAAGGGTTCAACATATGAAAAAAAAAAAAACAAGGGTTCAACATAAGTAAAGGGAAAAAAATGGTTCAGCAAATGTAAACAAATACAAAGGTTTAACAAATGTAAAAAAAAACAAGGATTCAACAAACCTCAAAAAACAAAGGTTTAACCAATGTAAAAAACAAAGGTTTAACAAAAATAAAAAACAAGGGTATAACCAATGTAAAAATGACTGTTTAACCAATGTAAAAAATGCGAGTAAAACCAATTTAAAATGGAAGGTTTTTACAAATGTAAAAAACGATGGTCTAGCCATATAAGAAAGGTTTAACAAATACGGGAAAATCAAGGGTTTAACAAAAGTAAAAAAAACACAAGGGTTTAAAAAATACGAAAAAAACAAAGGTTTAACAAATACGGAAAAAGCAAGATTTTAAAAATGTAAAAAAAACAAGGGTTCAAATACGAGAAAAACAAAGGTTCAACAAATGTAAACAATAAGAGTTCAACAAATGTAAACATTAAAAACAAATGTTAAGCAAATGTAAAAAAAAAAAACAAGGGTTCAACATATGTCAAAGGCTGAGCTTAAAAAGTTATTTAACAGCTTAAGAAACGAAGTAAAACAAGAGAAAAAACCTGACATCAAGATGAGATTTTTTGTAAACAAACACACACACACACACACACACACACACACACACACACACACACACACACACACACACATACATACACAACACACACACACACACACACACACACACACACACACACACACACACACACAATGAGAGTTGTCAGAAAGTGGAATAGTCTGGGAAGTGATATAGTGGAGGCAAGATCCATACATAGCTTTAAGAAGAGGTATGATAAAGCTCATGGAGCATGAAGAGTGACCTAGTAGCGCCAGTGAAGAGGCGGGGCCAGGAGCTGTGACTCAACCCCTGCAACCACGACTAGGTGAGTAAACTTCTGTATATTTACACTGAGATATACATACCTCTTATTTGCGGTGAACAAATAACCAGATCTTTGGAGAGGAAATTTTGCAAGACTTTCGGTTACTCTCGACCATTATCAAGTCACTAATCAGGAAGAAAACCAGATTACAAGTCAGGTGAAGAAACAAGGGGATGGAAGACAGACCAGTTGATGAGACAAGGGGATGGAAGACAGGTCAGTTGATGAGACAAGGGGATGGAAGACAAGTCAGTTGATGAGACAAGGGGAAGGAAGTCAGGTCAGTTGATGAGACAAGGGGAAAGAAGTCAGGTCAGTTGATGAGACAAGAGGAAGGAAGTCAGGCCAGTTGATGAGACAAGGGGAAGGAAGTCAGGTCAGTTGATGAGACAAGGGGAAGGAAGTCAGGTCAGTTGATGAGACAAGGGGAAGGAAGTCAGGTTAGTTGATGAGACAAGAGAAAGGAAGTCAGGCCAGTTGATGAGACAAGGAGAAGGAAGTCAGGTCAGTTGATGAGACAAGGGGAAGGAAGTCAGACCAGTTGATGAGACAAGGAAAAGGGTTTCAGGGAAACCGGCAGGCCGAACCTGATTCCTGGAGATGGGAAGTACAGTGCCGGCACTCTGAAGGAGGGGTGTTAAGTTGCAGTTTTGTCAGGCCACCCTGCCTTTGGAGGGACACGGCCTATTTGTTGAAAGAAGAAGATATATATATATATATATATATATATATATATATATATATATATATATATATTTGAAAGTCCACCTCTGTTGTGAATTGTGGGACCCATAGCCTCGGAGAAGTGGATAAAAAGTCTTCAAGAAAGAATATTTGGATTTCTTGAAGCCATTTGAATATTCCACTTCCCATACCACCCCATCTTTTTATTCTCTTTTACCAATAGGTATATTTTATTACATAATATTTTACAAAAAATTTAAGAGATACATTGTTGATATAAAGATGGCATATACAGTACACGAGGTGAGAGATACATGTCTAGTACATATTGTTACATGTTTGTCACTGATTATAATGCGATAATCTCATCCTGCTCTTCAGAGCTGGGGCGCGTGCCCAAAATACAGTAGGCATTACCCCTCTGAACAGCAGCCCTGAGTCTCTGAAATAGAAAACTAGCTGCCCTGGGATCCCTAGTTACCCTGATGAGTTTTTTGCCAGCTCCTTAAGGAACTTAGATGCTCTCTTTTTCCATGAGCCAAGGGTCTCCGAGCCTATGGGAACAAACATATAATGATGGGAAAGTTCTTCGTATTTTCTCGACTTCTGGGACTCCCTGAAGGTGGCAGCTGCCCCTCCTTCCTCCCTGGTGTATTGGAGATAGGTATCAGCCAAGGTAGATGCACATGTGTAGTCCCACACCACCTGCTTCCGTCTGTCCAGGTTTGAAGGGTGATACCATCTGGACGCTTTTGGCTGCCATTAGATCTGCATAGTTGGGGTGGCTCCCTTACTGCTGGGCATCCGGCTGTTGTGAGGCTCCTCTTGAAAATGTTATTAATCTCCTCATGTCTTGCAATCTTTCCCTCGGATTTACGACACACAAGACCATGGTACCAGAACCGGTCTGCTGCTTCACTGCCACAATACACCTGTGTTCGCGAGAATAGGGGCAGCAAGTAAAAGGGCAACACCATTTCGGATGGTCTGTGGGTCGAGGCGAGTGCCAAGGCTGGAGTTGTGAACAGCCAACAGAAAGTCACTGCCAGGAGGCGGGCTCTATCCTTCCCTGACACACTCTGAAGCATTGTTGAGGCTATATTCTCCACTATTGGGCCATCCCAGTGCGACTGTTTGTAGTTTTTGGGGGGAGCAGGTCTGGTTTCAGAGCCTGTTAGATTATCTCGGATCCTGGCTCCGTCAATGAACTTTTGGACCTGGACTCCAATCTTGTCCCTCAGATGTTCAGGGAGAATCGCTGTTACAAGCCCTCTGGATGCAACGCTTGAGGACAGGAAAACAGGTAGCGCTGACTTGCGGACACCAATGCCTCCTAGTCTGACTGGGAGTGTAGCTTGGTCCCACTGCCCATCTTCTAGAGTAAGGTTAAGTACTTTCGTAAAACTCTGCCTCAGGATACTGTCATATTCGTGCAGTATAGGGTTATCATATGAAGGAGCACATCTTAGGAAATATGTCAACCTGGGAAGACTCAAGCATTTTGTGAGAAGGTACAAGGCATCTTGGGTGTCAAGATTGCCTATTCGTTGTTCCATTCTCCTCAATTCTTCCAGTTTCTTCCTGAGAATTGTGTCAATGGCATCGCTTCCCAGAGGTGCTCCAAGCAAGACGCTATTAGTAGGGGTAATGACTGTTGCTCCTGGTAGTTTTGATATCACTGCATCTATCACTTGTTGATTGACTGAGATGATTTCACATTTGGATGGATTCAGGATGAGACCCATTTCCTGTCCCAGTGTCATCACCAGTGTAAGATCATCTAGAAGGGACTCCTTTATACCTGCTAGTGTGCCATCATCCAGGAACCAGATGTTTAACTCACTGGTCAGTCTTACTGTGATTTCCCTAACTGCTATACAGAAGAGAAATGGTGCGAGAGGGTCCCCTTGCTGGACACCCTCTGATGATGTGATTTTATGCTCTCCAAACACGAGCATTGATTCCTTGCTATATCCAGCTGAAACAAAAGGGAAGAGACCTGGGAAATGTTCTTGAACAGCTGCTAATACCACGTCTATTTTCAGGAGATTAAATGCATTCTTGAAATCTAATTTACCATATATATATATATATATATATATATATATATATATATATATATATATATATATATATATATATATATATATATATATATATATATATATATATATATATACGTATATGTT
>WNWK01005343.1:47500-95000 GCA_009830355.1 Cherax destructor
TGGTAGTGAGGGTGGTGGTGATGATGGTGGTGATGGTGGTGATGGTGGTGATGGTGGTAGTCGTCAAATAGCCACCGAGTTCAAACGCGCACACACACGCGCAATATATATATATATATATATATATATATATATATATATATATATATATATATATATATATATATATATATATATATATATATATATGTATATTGTTTTGACACAGTATGAGTTATAATTCCACATGAGTGTAACATTTTGGTGTCTTTATTTTGGAAACGTTTCGCCAGTCAGTGTCTTCAGTACAGACAACGGTGGAAGACTGAAGAAGCCAGTACAGACAACGGTGAGTAAGACCCAATGGAAGACTGAAGCCAGTACAGACAACGGTGGAAGACTGAAGAAGCCAGTACAGACAACGGTGGAAGACTGAAGAAGCCAGTACAGACAACGGTGGAAGACTGAAGAAGCCAGTACAGACAACGGTGGAAGACTGAAGAAGCCAGTACAGACAACGGTGGAAGACTGAAGAAGCCAGTACAGACAACGAGTGACAGACAACGGTAAGACTGAAGAAGCCAGTACAGACAACGGTGGAAGACTGAAGAAGCCAGTACAGACAACGGTGGAAGACTGAAGAAGCCAGTACAGACAACGGTGGAAGACTGAAGAAGCCAGTACAGACAACGGTGGAAGACTGAAGAAGCCAGTACAGACAACGGTGGAAGACTGAAGAAGCCAGTACAGACAACGGTGGAAGACTGAAGAAGCCAGTACAGACAACGGTGGAAGACTGAAGAAGCCAGTACAGACAACGGTGGAAGACTGAAGAAGCCAGTCAGACAACGGTGGAAGACTAAAAGCCTTTACAGACAACGGTGGAGACTGAACCAGTACAGACAACGGTGGAAGACTGAAAACCAGTACAGAACAACGGTGGAGACTGAAGAACCAGTACAGACAACGGTGGAAGACTGAAGAAGCCAGTACAGACAACGGTGGAAGACTGAAGAAGCCAGTACAGACAACGGTGGAAGACTGAAGAAGCCACTGGTGCTGCTGGCTAAACGTTCCCAGAATAAATAAGTTACGCAAGTGTCTCATTTAGCAACTTGTCGATCTTCTAAATCGTTCAAACAAATTCTTCAACTTGCAAGAAATAACAAACAAACTGATGGACATTTTATATACAGTTAAAAACGGAAGGTTTTCTAAGAAATATTAATTATAATATCTTATGAAAGGAAAAAAAAAACTAAACGTGTGCTCAGTTGTCTCAGGTAGCACACTCAGGTAGCACACTCCGGTAGCACACTCAGGTAGCACACTCAGGTAGCACACTCCGGTAGCACACTCAGGTAGCACACTCAGGTAGCACACTCAGGTGCACCTCGTACACACTCAGGTAGCACACTCAGGTAGCACACTCAGGTAGCACCTCAGGTAGCACACTCAGGTAGCACACTCAGGTAGCACACTCAGGTAGCACACTCAGGTAGCAGCACTCAGGTAGCACACTCAGGTAGCACACTCAGGTAGCACACTCAGGTAGCACACTCAGGTAGCACACTCAGGTAGCACACTCAGGTAGCACACTCAGGTAGCACACTCAGGTAGCACACTCAGGTAGCACACTCAGGTAGCACACTCAGGTAGCACACTCAGGTAGCACACTCAGGTAGCACACTCAGGTAGCACACTCAAGTAGCACACTCAGGTAGCACACTCAGGTAGCACACTCAGGTAGCACACTCAGGTAGCACACTCAGGTAGCACCCGGTAGCACTCAGGTAGCACACTCAGGTAGCACACTCAGGTAGCACACTCAGGTAGCACACTCAGGTAGCACACTCAGGTAGCACACTCGAGGTAGCACACTCAGGTAGCACACTCAGGTAGCACACTCAGGTAGCACACTCAGGTAGCACACTCAGGTAGCACACTCAGGTAGCACACTCAGGTAGCACACTCAGGTAGCACACTCAGGTAGCACACTCAGGTAGCACACTCAGGTAGCACACTCAGGTAGCACACTCAGGTAGCACACTCAGGTAGCACACTCAGGTAGCACACTCAGGTAGCACACTCAGGTAGCACACTCAGGTAGCACACTCAGGTAGCACACTCAGGTAGCACACTCAGGTAGCACACTCAGGTAGCACACTCAGGTAGCACCTCTGCACCTAGGTGCACTCGTAGCACACTCAGAGCACTCAGTGCACTCGGTAGCACACTCAGGTAGCACACTCGGTAGCACACTCAGGTAGCACACTCAGTAGCACACTCGGTCTATCTAACTAGGTACACTCAGTCTCAGGTAGACACTCAGTAGCACCTCAGGTGCACCTCAGGTGCACACTCGGTAGCACCTCAGGTGCACCTCAGGTGCACCTCTGCCAGTACACTCAGGAGCACCTCAGGTCATGCACACTCAGGTACACCTCAGGTAGCACTCAGGTAACCTCAGTAGCACACTCAGGTAGACCTCAGGTGACCTCGGTAGCACTCAGGTGCACACTCAGGTAGCCCCAGTGCACCTCAGGTAGCACCTCAGGTAACTCAGGTAGCACCTCAGGTGACACTCAGTGCACACTCTCACCTAGTGATCAGGTACTCAGGTAGCATTAGCCTCAGTAACCTCAGGTTCAGGTGCCTCAGGTGACCGGCCTAGTAGCAACTCGGTAGACCTCAGGTGCACTCAGGTGCACCTCAGGTAGCCACTCAGGTGCACACTCAGGTAGCACACTCGGTGCACTCAGGTAGCACACTCAGTGCCACTCAGGTGCACACTCAGGTAGCACCTCAGGTAGCACCTCAGGTAGCACCTCAGGTTCAGTGCACCTCAGGTAGCACCTCAGGTAGCACCTCAGGTAGCACGCTCGGCAAACTAGGTACACCTCAGGTAGCACCTGCAGGTAGCACACTCAGGTGCTACCTCAGGTAGCACCTCAGAGTGCTCAGGCTAGCCCTCAGGTAGCTCAGGTAGCATCAGGTAGCACACTCAGGTAGCACCTCGAACTCGGTGCACTCAGGTAGCACCTCAGGTGGCACACTCAGGTGCACCTCAGGTAGCACCTCGTGGCAACTCAGTAGCACACTCAGGTGCACACTCAGGTAGCACACTCAGTAGCACACTCAGGTGCACACTCAGGTAACACTCAGTGCTCAGGTGCACACTCAGGTAGACCTCAGGTAGACACCTCGGTCTAGACACTCAGTGCACACTCAGGTGCACCTCAGGTGCACCGTATTCTCAGGTAGCACCTCAGTAGCATCAGGCCTCGGTAGCACCTCAGTAGCACCTCAGGTAGCTTACCTCAGGTAGCACGCTCGGTAGCACACTCAGATGCACCTCAGGTAGCACCTCGGTAGCAACTCAGTGCACGGTGGCACCTCAGGTGCACTCAGGTGCACCTCAGTGCACCTCAGGTGCACACTCAGGTGCACACTCAGGTAGTACCTCAGGTACACTCAGTAGCACCTCGTAGCACACTCAGGTAGCACACTCAGGGGCTACCTCAGGTGCATACTCAGGTAGCACTCATCTCCTCAGGTAGGCTGACCTCAGGTACACCTCAGGTGGCACCTCGTGGCATTACCTCAGAGTATCAGGTTCTCAGGTGCTTACGCTCAGGTAGACCTCAGGTGGGACCTCAGGTGACCTCAGGGCTTACCTCAGGTGAGACCTCAGTGTAGCACGCTCATGGCTAACCTAGCAGCTTCGGTTAGTGCACGGCTCTGGCTTACCTCAGATGCTTCGTTTCAGTGCTTGACGCTCGGCATTACACCTCAGAGTTGCTTTCAGGTGACGCTCTGGCATTACCTAGTGTTCGTTCAGGTTGCACGGCTCTGGCTAACCTCAGATGTTCGGTTCTCAGTGCTTGACGCTCTGGCATTAGACCTAGATGTTCAGTTTCAGTGCTGACGGCTCTGGCATTAACCTCAGATGTTCAGTTCAGTGTTGAGCTCTGGCATTAACCTCAGATGTTCAGTTTCAGTGCTTGACGCTCTGGCATTAACTCAGATGTTCAGTTTCAGGTGCTTGACGGCTCTGGCATTAACCTATGTTCAGGTGTCCTCAGGTGCTGACGCTCTGGCATTAACCTGATGTTCGTTTCAGTGCTTGACGGCTCTGGCATTAACCTAGGATGTTCGTTTCAGTGCTTGACGGCTCTGGCATAACCTAGAGTAGATCAGTGTAGCTGGCAAACTAGGTCGTCAGGTGCTTGACGGCTCTGGTTAACCTAGATGTTCAGTTTCAGTGTGACGCTCTGGCATTCCTGATGTTAGTTTCAGTGCTTGACGGCTCTGGCATTAACCTAGATGTTCGGTTCAATCAGGTGACGGCTCTGGCATTAACCTAGATGTTCAGTTTCAGGTGCTTGACGGCTCTGGCATTAACCTAGATGTTCAGTTCAGTGCTTGACGGCTCTGGCATTAACCTAGATGTTCAGTTTCAGTGTTGACGGCTCTGGCATTAACCTAGATGTTCGGTTTCAGTGTGACGGCTCTGGCATTAACCTAGATGTTCAGTTTCAGTGCTTGACGGCTCTGGCATTAACCTAGATGCTTCAGGTTTCAGTGCTTGACGGCTCTGGCATTAACCTAGATGTTCGGTTTCAGTGCCTTGCACGGCTCTGGCATTAACCTCTAGATGTTCAGGTTTCAGTGTGACGGCTCTGGCATTAACCTAGATGTTCAGGTTTCAGTGTTGACGGCTCTGGCATTAACCTAGATGTTCGTTTCAGTGCTTGACGGCTCTGGCATTAACCTAGATGTTCGGTTTCAGTGCTTGACGGCTCTGGCATTAACCTAGATGTTCAGTTTCAGTGCTTGACGGCTCTGGCATTAACCTAGATGTTCGGTTTCAGTGCTTGACGGCTCTGGCATTAACCTAGATGTTCGGTTTCAGTGCTTGACGGCTCTGGCATTAACCTAGATGTTCGGTTTCAGTGCTTGACGGCTCTGGCATTAACCTAGATGTTCAGTTTCAGTGCTTGACGGCTCTGGCATTAACCTAGATGTTCAGTTTCAGTGCTTGACGGCTCTGGCATTAACCTAGATGTTCAGTTTCAGTGCTTGACGGCTCTGGCATTAACCTAGATGTTCAGTTTCAGTGCTTGACGGCTCTGGCATTAACCTAGATGTTCAGTTTCAGTGCTTGACGGCTCTGGCATTGATCTAGACGTTCAGGTGTACATTGTGTGTGCTACTTGTTCGTACCTCTGCGCCACGGGCAGGATGGGATGTGTCTAAGACACCACACTTCCTGGAACTTGGTTAATACGGCTCCAAGCCGTCGAAGACCTTAATATAAAAATAAAAAACAGCATCAATGTAATGGCAACAATACCAGTATAACTATCGTGTGTCTGAGTTGAAACAAATCGTAGAAATTACAAAAAAAAAAAAAATATTGTCTTGAAATCAGCGCGAGAAAGAAGACCAGAAGTGATGGGCTCTTGATCCAAGGAAGTGGAGCTTACCTTCCTCTTGTATCAAGCCTGATTACCTTCCATTCACCAGGAGCTGTATGACCCCTCACGATTTTAGAGCTTTCCCTCTGAGTATGACAATTCTTTCCAACCAGGAACGTAACCACAGTTATAAACACGACAGAAGTCAATATACTTGTGTGATAAATGGCAAAAATGTGAAGAGGAATGGTAAACAGGAGACAGTCATAACCAAATAATAGATAAGAACGTGTCAGAACCAAATAACAGATAGGAACAAGTGAGAACCAAATGTTATATGAAAATGAGTAAAAGCAATTTTAATTACAAGACAAAATGCAAAGTACCTAAGGAGACAAAAGTACGATGAATCTCAGGATTAAATGTGTCAGACACTGCGAAGAAAAGTTGCAGAATGAGAAGAGAATCTGAGCTTCTGATCACAATCTTAAGTTTAAAATTAGGTAAACTGGATCTCAATTTGGAAAAAAAAGGAATGTAAACACACACACACACACACACACACACACACACACAAACACACTATCGATTGCTTACTAGTCATGACCTTGTACCTAAATACCGTACCGCCCACGATAGTCAAGAAAACATACGTTGTAGTTCATACAGGCTTTTATTGGAACAACTCTTCGTCTCTATGTAGAGCTTTATCAAGTCTGGATGAAGCTCTGCACAGTAACTGTGCCATTATAAAATGATTGTCCTGCAGTGGGTTTTTTCCATAACCACGACCGATGATTGATAAGTTAAAAGTCATAATAGTTATAATGTTCATTGCAGTTAGCATTCTTGCATGTATAATCAAGAGTACCAGATGATTCATTCTAAGGTTTACCCCAAGAATGATGTGTGTGTGTGTGTGTGTGTGTGTGTGTGTGTGTTGTGTGTACTCACATATTTGTGGTTGAAGGGGTCGATTCATAGCTCCTGGCCCCGAAAAAATACATGCGTGTGTGTATGTGTGTGTGTGTGTGTGTGTGTTTGTGTGTTCACCTAATTGTGGTTGCAGGGGTCGAGACTCAGCTCCTGGCCCCGAGTGTGTGTGTGTGTGTGTGCGTGTGTGTGTGTGTGAGTGTGTGTGTGCGTTTGTGTGTGTGTGTGTGTGTGTGCGTTTGTGTGTGTGTGTGTGTTTGTGTCGCTGCAGCACCAGAGGACGGAGCAGAAACCTGCCATTTACTTAATGTGGCTGCCATGTGTATCACATAATTCCTCACTTTACACCGACACATTATAACATTACTGTAATCAATTCACTAATTGTTACCCAGGCTTTGATGTGATCGATGTGTGTTGAAGGTACGGTGAGGGAGGGAGGGAAGGAAGAAGGGGAAAAAGGAGGGAGGGAGGGATGGAAGAGGGACGAGAGAGAGGGATGGAAGAGGGACGAGAGAGAGGGAGACAGTTGGAACTAAAGAGCGAATAATGAAGAAACTGTCACATAAATATAACGAATCCAAATGTGTTACCTCAAAGGTCACTTGGAGGTGGTTATCTGCAGGTACCTGCCAGCTGCACATGTTTGTCTAAAAGTAAATAAATATCTGAAGTTAGATGACAAGTAGGTAATGTCTCCCCCTGGATGTAAACATTGTGAAGTCGGGTTACCTTACAGGTGTCAACACAGATGTTGATGTAGCTACGTGTCTCTAATACAGGTGAGCGAGCTTGAAGTTAATTCCTGAAGGAAAGGTGCTGTTGTAACTACATGTCTCTAAAACGCAGATGAGCGAGCCTCTAAGTGCCTGAAGGAGGGATGTTGGGGTAGCTGCCGTCACACACAGCGTCTCCCCAGCAGAGTGGTACACTGAGGAGGGACGCGTCAGTATCTTCCCTCCCCACCACCACCACAAGCAACACTGAAGTATCGCTCCAAAAGGGACGAGACAACATATTGCACAAACTATTGCAAAAACTCCCCCTGCTGCCGCTAGCCCCATTGTCATCCGTCAATCTACCCACCTCGGGAATGTGTTCAAGCTGGCAAGTCACTGGGAACCCACCTTACCCTGATCCCACTCACGGTGGGAACCCCACTTCGGCAACCCCCTGCAAAACCTGTGTTGCAGGTCCCGTCAGTCAGCTAAATATAAAAGATTAAGCCTTAGCAACAAGTGCAATGTTGCGAGGGAGCAGGCAAGAGGTTTTTCCTTAATTCCTACGAGATAGTGAGAAACTTCGCATAGTTTTGCAACAATGGTGGACCCCCTGTGGGAGCGACCCGTCCCTCTGGTCTCCAGGCTGCACCTAATGAGAGACGGTATTTTTTTTCCCCCTCCGGGGAGACGGGGAGACGGGGAGACGTTGTAAAAACAACACAGACTTTGAGCATAAGGTGAGGACACCATGCAAGACTGTCCTGAGGGCAAGTGAGGGGAGACACTACCACCATCACCACAATCATCACCACCACCACCACCACCACCACTATCATCACCATTACTACCAATATCATCACTATTACTACTACTACCATCACCACCACCATCACCACCATCACCACCATCACCACCACTACCACCACCATTACTACTACCACCATCACCACCACCACCACTACCACCACCATTACTACTACAATCATCACCACCACTACTATCACAATCACCACCACAATCATCACCACCACCACCATCACCACCACTACCACCACCATTACTACTACCACCATCACCACCACTACCACTGCCATCATCACTACTACCACTACCACCATCACCACCACCATCACCACCACTACCACCACCATTACTACTACCACCATCACCACCACTACTACTACCATCACCACCTTCATTACTACTACGACCATCACCACCACTACCATCACCACCTCCACCACCACCACTACCACCACTATTATCATCACCATCACCACCACCATTAATACTACCACCATCACCACTATTACCACTACCATCACCACCACCACCACTACCATCACCACTACTACTACTACCACCATCAGAACCAACACCACAACGACTACTACTACCACCACCACCATCACAACCGCTACTACCACCACTACTGCCACCATCACCACCACTACTACCACCATCACCACCACTATTATCACCACCACCACTACCATCACCATCACTACTACCACCATCATTACCACCACAATTATCATTACCATCATTACCTCTAAAGTAACTTAGCTTAACTTTAACTTATCCTAACCTAACTTAGCCTAACTTAACCTTATCTAACATAGCCTAACTCACCTAAATTATGCATTAATCGACTGTTTATGTTAGAGGCGAGGCTTCCGGTCACAGTAGGTTATTAGTACAGTATAGTTACGTTTTCGGGAAGTCAAAAGTTACAAGCGGATTTTCAGCATCGCGTTCTTGAAGGGTCAACTGTCCCTTTACGATAACCTAAGAAAATATAACGTAACACAAGGTAACACAGCGTAGAATAATTAATATTACGATCTTCTAGACGTTTCGGTCGGGCAGAAACTAACTAACAATAACTCGCTGAAAACAAATCTCGTCAAATGTGGAAAAGTGGAGGTAAAAAAAAAAAAAAAAATTATTATTGAAAAAAAAAATAAAAAAAATAGTGGAATCGTTGGTCTGTGAGAAGCCATATCGTCTAAGGGTTCCTCTCTGAGTTATTCGTTAGTTGTGAGT
The DNA here is from genome assembly GCA_009830355.1 of Cherax destructor. Taxonomy (NCBI): domain Eukaryota; kingdom Metazoa; phylum Arthropoda; class Malacostraca; order Decapoda; family Parastacidae; genus Cherax; species Cherax destructor. Next base: position 56,601 of record WNWK01005343.1, read on the forward strand.
TCCTGCAGAGGCGCTGTTGTGAGGTGACGCTTCCCAGTGGAGGGTGACGCAGTAGACGAGGCAGCAGGTGAGACTAACTACTCAGCAGGTGAGACTAACTACTCAGCAGGTGAGACTAACTACTCAGCAGGTGAGACTAACTACTCAGCAGGTGAGACTAACTACTCAGCAGGTGAGACTAACTACTCAGCAGGTGAGACTAACTACTCAGCAGGTGAGACAAACTAGGCAGCAGTACCACAACAAACTAGTCAGCAGTACCACAACAAACTAGTCAGCAGTACCACAACAAACTAGTCAGCAGTACCACAACAAACTAGTCAGCAGTACCACAACAAATTAATCAGCAGTACCACAACAAATTAATCAGCAGTACCACAACAAATTAATCAGCAGTACCACAACAAATTAATCAGCAGTACCACAACAAATTAATCAGCAGTACCACAACAAAATAATCAGCAGTACCACAACAAATTAATCAGCAGTACCACAACAAATTAATCAGCAGTACCACAACAAATTAATCAGCAGTACCACAACAAATTAATCAGCAGTACCACAACAAATTAATCAGCAGTACCACAACAAACTAGTCAGCAGTACCACAACAAATTAATCAGCAGTACCACAACAAACTAGTCAGTAGTACCAAAACAAACTTGGAAAAAGTATCACAACAAACTACTCAGCAGTACCACAACAAACTCCTCAGCAGTACCACAACAAACTACTCAGCAGTACCACAACAAACTCCTCAGCAGTACCACAACAAACTACTCAGCAGTACCACAACAAACTACTCAGCAGTACCACAACAAACTAGGAAAAAGTATCACAACAAACTACTCAGCAGTACCACAACAAACTACTCAGCAGTACCACAACAAACTACTCAGCAGTACCACGACAAACTAGGAAAAAGTATCACAACAAACTACTCAGCAGTACCACAACAAACTACTCAGCAGTACCACAGCAAACTAGTCAGCAGTACCACAACAAACTAGTCAGCAGTACCACAACAAACTAGTCAGCAGTACCACAACAAACTACTCAGCAGTACCACGACAAACTAGGAAAAAGTATCACAACAAACTACTCAGCAGTACCACAGCAAACTAGACTGCAGTACCACAACAAACTAGTCAGAAGTACCACCACAAACTACTCAGCAGTACCACGACAAACTAGGAAAAAGTACCACAACAAACTACTCAGCAGTAACACAACAAACTAGTCAGCAGTACCACAACAAACTAGTCAGCAGTACCACAACAAACTAGTCAGCAGTGCCACAACAAACTAGTCAGCAGTGCCACAATAAACAACTTAGCAGTGCCACAACAAACAACTTAGCAGTGCCACAACAAACAACTTAGCAGTGCCACAACAAACTACTCAGCAGTGTCACAACAAACAACTTAGCAGTGCCACAACAAACAACTTAGCAGTGCCACAACAAACTACTCAGCAGTGCCACAACAAACAACTTAGCAGTGTCACAACAAACAACTTAGCAGTGCCACAACAAACAACTTAGCAGTGCCACAACAAACAACTTAGCAGTGCCACAACAAACAACTTAGCAGTGCCACAACAAACAACTTAGCAGTGCCACAACAAACAACTTAGCAGTGTCACAACAAACAACTTAGCAGTGCCACAACAAAGAACTTAGCAGTACCACAACAAACAACTTAGCAGTGCCACAACAAACAACTTAGCAGTGCCACAACAAACAACTTAGCAGTGCCACAACAAACAACTTAGCAGTGCCACAACAAACAACTTAGCAGTGTCACAACAAACAACTTAGCAGTGCCACAACAAACAACTTAGCAGTGCCACAACAAACAACTTAGCAGTGCCACAACAAACTACTCAGCAGTGCCACAACAAACAACTTAGCAGTGTCACAACAAACAACTTAGCAGTGCCACAACAAACAACTTAGCAGTGCCACAACAAACAACTTAGCAGTGCCACAACAAACAACTTAGCAGTGCCACAACAAACAACTTAGCAGTGTCACAACAAACAACTTAGCAGTGTCACAACAAACAACTTAGCAGTGCCACAACAAACAACTTAGCAGTGCCACAACAAACAACTTAGCAGTGCCACAACAAACAACTTAGCAGTGTCACAACAAACAACTTAGCAGTGCCACATCAAACAACTTAGCAGTGTCACAACAAACAACTTAGCAGTGCCACAACAAACAACTTAGCAGTGTCACAACAAACAACTTAGCAGTGCCACAACAAACAACTTAGCAGTGTCACAACAAACAACTTAGCAGTGCCACAACAAACAACTTAGCAGTGCCACAACAAACAACTTAGCAGTGCCACAACAAACAGGTAATACTCCAGTACTCGGAAAGTTAATTAATATAAAACACACAGGTTACACAACAAGTTTACATTGGGACGACGTTTCGGTATAGATAAAGGTTTAACTCTGAGCGAAACATCAGTGCGCTGTTTCATCCACTGTTCTTTGTAAAAAAAAAAATTAGTCTCCCCAAAATTAAGTTAAAATCTTACTGTTAGAAATGTAAAAAATGTATAAAATAAAAAAAATATTGGTTGTAAGTGCATTAATTCACTTATTTAAAGCTCTCCTTCCAAGGTAGAGGAGGGAGGTGTCTTGAGTTTGCTGAAAAAGAACTCTGGATCCAAAGAACTGGAGCAGTCCTCTTCCCTCTCTCATTTTTTCGGTAAAACCAGAATTTATCTTATTTCCCGGTTGCTGTATGACCCCTACTAATAATAATAAATAAATGCATTAATATATTATATATATATATATATATATATATATATATATATATATATATATATATATATATATATATATATATATATATATATATATATATATATATATATATATATATATATATATATATATATATATATATATATATATATATATATATATATATATATATATATATATATATATATATATATATATATATATATATATATATATATAGTATTTGACTTGTAGCTCTGAGTTGTTATCTATGTTGTTTTACGCCCTATTGCATTCTTGTCATTTGTCTTGAAATAAATTTTATACATATTCAAAAGATGGGGTGGTAGGGAAGTGGAATATTCATATGGCTTCAGAAAGAAATCTAAATATTCTTCCTTGAAGCCTTTTATCCACTTCTCCGAGGTTATGGGACCCACAATTTACACCAGAGGTGGACCCCTTTATATATATATATATATATATATATATATATATATATATATATATATATATATATATATATAAATAATGCGTAACAATGTCCATCAATACTTTAGTGATCTAGTAATGAGTGTTGATAACATCAACACTAGATCTAGTAGCAGTGGAGGAAGACAACACAACATCAACACTAGATCTAGTAGCAGTGGAGGAAGACAACACAACATCAACACTAGATCTAGTCTTTACTAGAAACGTAGAAATCCCTCTCTGGCAGTAATGACGTTGTGGCACTGAACATAACACAGTGTTTATAGTATGACGTCACTGAGGACAAAACCAAAAAAAAAAAAAAAGAGCTCATAAAAATAAATTAAGAGTTCTCCCCTAGCCCCCTTCCAAAAAAAAAAAAATATATATATATATATATATATATATATATATATATATATAATACATAGGAACTCAAATTATATTACAGAGGAGCTCAAAAATTAATATTGACTCTTACAAAAGCGGTCAAATATTGTTTATATTGTAGTTGAGCAAAATTGATTAAGTTGCAACGATGGAAAGTAATCTCATTTAAGAATCCATCGCAGAGAAATGGAATTCAATCGAATGTCACGAGGAATCAAAATAAATATATCTCTAGTTGGAGGAAGAAGTTATATTTCAAAAATAAATACAGTAAATAACAGCGAGTGCTTCAACAACAGTGTTACAACAACAGAGAATGTTACAACAGTGAGTGTTACAACAACTGTGAGTGTTACAACAACAGTGAGTGTTACAACAACTGTGAGTGTTACAACAACAGTGAGTGTTACATTAACAGTGAGTGTTACATCAACAGTGAGTGTTACATCAACAGTGAGTGTTACAACAACAGTGAGTGTTACAATAACAGTGAGTGTTACAACAGTGAGTGTTACAATAAGAGTGAGTGATACAACAGTGTGTGTTACAACAGTGAGTGTTACAACAACAGAGAGTGTTACAACAGTGAGTGTTACAATAAGAGTGAGTGATACAACAACAGTGTGTGATACAACTGTGAGTGTTACAACAACAGTTAGTGTTACAACAACAGTGAGTGTTACAACAACAGTGAGTGTTACAACAGTGAGTGTTACAATAAGAGTGAGTGATACAACAACAGCGTGTGATACAACTGTGAGTGTTACAACAACAGTTAGTGTTACAACAACAGTGAGTGTTACAACAACAGTGAGTGTTACAACAGTGAGTGTTACAATAAGAGTGAGTAATACAACAACAGTGAGTGTTACAACAACAGAGAGTGTTACAACAGTGAGTGTTACAATAAGAGTGAGTGATACAACAACAGTGTGTGCTACAACAGTGAGTGTTACAACAACAGTGTTACAACAGTGTTACAATAAGAGTGAGTGATACAACAACAGTGTGTGTTACAACAGTGTGTTACAACTACAGTGAGTGTTACAACAACAGTGAGTGTTACAACAACAGTGAGTGTTACAACAACAGTGAGTGTTACAACAACAGTCAGTGTTATAGCAACAGTGAGTGTTACAACAACAGTGAGTGTTACAACAACAGTGAGTGTTACAACAACAGTGAGTGTTACAATAAGAGTGAGTGATACAACAACAGTGTGTGTTACAACAACAGTAAGTGTTACAAGAACAGAGAGTGCTTCAACAGTGAGTGTTGCAACAAAAGTGAGTTTTTGAAACAGCAGTGAGTGCTTCAACAATAATGAGTGTTACAGCAAAAGTGAGTGTTACAACAACAGTGAGTGTTACAATAACAGTGAGTGTTACAATAACAGTGAGTGTTACAATAACAGTGAGTGTTGCAATAACAGTGAGTGTTGTAGCAACAGTGAGTGTTACAACTACAGTGTGTGTTACAATAAGAGTGAGTTTTGTAACAACAGTGAGTGTTACAACAACAACGAGTGTTACAGCGACGTGAGTGCTACAATAACAGTAAGTGCTACAACAAAAGTGATTGTTGCAACAACAACAGTGTTACAACAACAGTAAGTGCTTAATGAACAGTTAGTGTTACAAAAACCACGAGTGTTAAAACAACAACGAGTATTACAACTACAGTGAGTGTTTCAACAACAGTGAGTGTTACAACAACAGCGAGTAATTCAACAACAGTGAGTTTTACAACAACAACGAGTGTTACAACAACAACGAGTGTTACAACAACGAGTGTTACAACAACAACGAGTGCTACAACAACGAGCGTTACAAACACGAGTGTTTCAACAACAACGAGTGTTACAATAACAAAGAGTGCTACAACAACAACGAGTGTTACAACAACGAGTGTTTCAACAATAACGAGTGTTACAAGAACAACGAGTGTTACAACAACGAGTGTTACAACAACAACGAGTGCTACAACAACAACGAGTGCTACAACAACAACGAGTGTTACAACAACGAGTGTTACAACAACGAGTGTTACAACAACAACGAGTGTTACAACAACAACAAGTGCTACAAAAGCAACGAGTGTTACAATAATAACGAGTGCTACAACAACAACGATTGCTACAACAACAACGAGTGTTACAACACCAACGAGTGCTACAACAACAATGAGTGCTACAACAGTGTTCAACGAGTGTTGACAAGCAAACAACAAGAGTGCTACAACAACTGAGTGTTACAACAACAGAGGTTACAACAACGGTACAGCAGCACGAGTGCTACAACAACAATGAGTGTTACAACAACAACGAGTGTTACAACAACGAGTGTTACAGCAGCAACGAGTGTTACAACAACAACGAGTGTTACAGCAGCAACGAGTGTTACAACAACAACGAGTGTTACAACAGACGAGTGTTACAACAGCAACGAGTGTTACAACAACAACGAGTGTTACAACAGCAACGAGTGTTACAACAACAATGAGTGTTACAACAACAACGAGTGCTACAACAACAACGAGTGTTACAACAACAACGAGTGTTACAACAACAACGTGAGAGTGTTACAGCAGCAACGAGTGTTACAACAACAACGAGTGTTACACAGCAACGAGTGTTACAACAACAACGAGTGTTACAACAACGAGTGTTACAGCAGCAACGAGTGTTACAACAACAACAAGTTTTACAGCAGCAACGAGTGTTACAACAACAACGAGTGTTACAACAACGAGTGTTACAACAACAACGAGTGTTACAACAACGAGTGTTACAAAAGCAACGAGTGTTACAACAACGAGTGTTACAACAACAATGAGTGTTACAACAACAACGAGTGTTACAACAAGTGACCCTTATAAAGGTATGGGAAAAATTCAAAACTGAAAAACTAGTAAAAATAATGTCAAAAAATAAATATTAGTCCAAAATCTAAAAAAATATATATATAAAAGTTTAAAAATATAGTCTGAAAAGTAATCTAAAAAAAATGGTATAAAAATGTCTAAAAATAATGTTTAAAAATATGAAGACTATAAAATATAGCCTGAAAATTTTAGTGTAAAAAATATTGTTTAAAAAATATAAAGCTTAAAAATAGTCTAAAATATATATAAAAATAAATGTCTAAAATATCTTAAAAATGAAAGTCTTACTAAAGTTTTTTTTACAGAAATTAGCAAGCTAGTCTTTTACATAAGTTAAGTCTTTTTACTGAAGTTAATCTTTTTATAGAAGTAATTTTTTTATAAAATAATTTTTTTACAGAAGTCAGTTCTTTTTTTTACAGAAGTTCAGTCTTTTTACTGAAGTCAGTCTTTTAACAGAAGTTAAGTCTTTTTGCAGACGTTAGTCTTTTCAGAGAAGTGAAGTCTTTTTACAGGAGTTAGTCTTTTACAGAAGTAAGTCAAAGGACCTGCCTCGCTAGCTAATGTTGTTCAGAGGACATTACAAGACGCCATTACAGAAAAGTATATTACAATAATCACGTGTCATTATTATTATTATCATCATTATTATTATTATTATTATTATTATTATTATTATTATTATTATTATTATTATTATTATTATTATTATTACTGTTATTATTTTTATTATTATTATTATTATTATTATTATTATTATTATTATTATTATTATTATTATTATTATTGTTATTATTATTGCAATCACGGGAAAATTATAAATCACAAACAGAGGTGAATACATTATCCCGACAAAACAAATGTTGTTAATTAATCCGTATTTACGTCCTTCAAACCCCGAATGTCCAGTCTGTGAGTCTTCCATTATAGTCACCTTAATTATACAGATGAGTTGCATTTATTTCGATTTAAGGAGAAAACTCTACTAAAAGATCCGAATGAAATGGCAGTCGGAAAATATAAAATATGAGAGAAATGTATGACGAACCAATAGATGGAAAAATATTCTGGGAAGAAATTGTAACAGAGAGAAAAAAAATCTTCAATTGGAAATTTTGGCCAGTTTGTCTCATGGTATTGTGTAAATGATTTGTCTGTAAACTACGGTATTGTGTAAATGATTTGTCTGTCTCATGGTCTTGTGTAAATGGTTTGACTATACTACGGTCTTGTGTAAATGTTTGCCTGTCTCGTGGTCTTGTGTAAACGATATGCCTTTATTGTTGCCCTAACTTGTGTAAATAACTTACAAGTAGGAATATATATGCAGGAGTGTGACTGATACAAGAATCAAGTGCAGAATATGAAACATAAATTAACAACTAACCCACAATTTGGGTGGAAACTGTAGACAACGTTTTGGTTCTTCTGGGAAAGTGATCAAGATGAGAGTTACAATGGTGCTGGACATAAGAGTTACAATGGTGCTGGACGGACTGAAACGTCTTGCCAACTCATCTCCCAATAGTCGATTAGTTACGAATTGATGTATCAGCGGTATCGTAACTTCAGTTCCGGGAATCAGAATTTCTACAAACCCTAAAAGGGTTAAGTTGCTCAAGTGAGGCGATAAATAGATGATGGAATTTAACATAGTTAAAATTGAGATGGAAGGCAGCAGAGACTGACCGCATGACGAATCTTGCTTGTGTGATAAAAATCTTTAAAATATCAGACAGAAAAATCTCTGATGTATCAGTCACAAGCCAGAATGCTAAAAACTGAGTCCTGGAGGTGGGAAGTACAGTGCCTGCACTCTGAAGGAGCGGTCTGGAATATTTACTGTTTAGAGTGATATCTAAACTGTCGTATCTGCGCGCCTCTGACAAGACGGTGAAACTATTTCTTTTTCGGGTCACCCTACATCAGCGGGAGACGGCGAGAGGCGGGCCAAAGCATTATGGGTTCGACCCCTGGCTAGTGCAGTGTAGTTATTGATATATATATATATATATATATATATATATATATATATATATATAATGAGATTTTCGCATTAAAATCAGTGAGAGTCATGTAACAGTGTGTACTGGACATGTATCTCTCGCACCTCGTGTGCTGTATATGCCATCTTTATATCAACAATGAGAGTAGAGGAAGTGTTAAGATACCCATGGTGTTCATCTTCTCTAGCACTGATCTTCCTCCTGCCTCGGGTATACTATTTCCTTATAATCAACAGTGAATTCTGAGGTTTAGAATTCCTCACTCAGGATGTATATTTTTTTACCTATACTTAACTCTCCTTTTTTCTTCTTTTCACTAATTGTTTAATATTACCATCTACGAATAATTAAGTTCTTAAGAACTTTTTTGATGTGTCATCCACGTGGTTGAAGAGACAGTTGAACACTTCTGACATGTCAGGTCGGTCTCCTCAGGATTGATCACACGAGTCTATCAACTTATGTGTATTGTGTGCATGTCACTGTACACACACAGTGTATTGTGTGCATGTCACTGTACACACACAGTGTACTAAGACTGACTGCATCGTTACATGAGTGTATACACACATCGTTACATGAGTGTATACACACATCGTTACATGAGTGTATACACACATCGTTACATGAGTGTATACACACGGAATGTATAAACTTTGGGTTAAAATCACTTTACATGGATGGCACTTGCTCTGAAATGAATAAATATATAATTTTATGTAAATCTCAGCTGGGGTGAGATGTAGCAGGTGTGCAACAGTGTTGCTTGCAATCACCTACTAGTGGGCGGGTGCAGGAGTCAAGAGCTAGGTTCCAGCTCCTGGGTGACGGAGTGAGGTAGCCTGTACCTGAGTTGTTAACTTCATGTTCTTCAAGGTACACTTGTTCGACATGCTTTATGAAGGACCAGCGTAGTGAGAGGAACCTTAAAGAAAGTCACTACGTAAATCCGTCTCAGAATAAACATGGCTAAAGTTACGTGCAACTCTAAACCTAAAATTTAATTATTTCAGAAGGAAATCTTTTGAAAGTTAATTGTAATAATCTAATAACTTAATGATAATTTGTATTAGAATAATTACCTATTAGTCAGTTGTATTAAAATTATTCACATCAAGGTGAGGTGGTGGGACCGCGGGTTTTACCAAGAGACACAACGTGCCCACGTTAGTGATCAAGACTGAGGTGCCCCGTCTACCCAGCCCACCAACAGCCCAACAGGGTCGAGACAACACATTGCACAAACTAGTGCAAAAACTCCCCTGCCGCGGCCCTCATTGTCCAGCATCAGCCTACCCCAGAAATGTGACCAAGTTTCGCAGGGCTGAGGTGGGAACCAGCCTTCCCTCGACCCTCTCCTGGGGTCCCTCGCACCAGCAACACCATCAATATCCGCAATACCTGTGTTGCAGGCCCCGCCAGGCAGGAAAATGTACAAGCTGAAGCTTTAACGACAAATGCAATGTTGCTAGGAAGCAGGCAAGAAGTTTTCCTATAATACCAACGGCATGGTGAGAAAATTTGCATAGCATTGCAACAATGGTGAACCCCCCATGTGGGCGAGACCCATCCCTCTAGTAGCCATAATGAGTGAGATTTTTTCCCCGGTGAGACGCTATAAAAAACACAAATCGTAAGCACAACGCGACGCCATCATGCAACAGTGTCCAGAGGGCAGGTGAGGGGAGACAATAAACACGAGGAGATGTAGGATGTTCTGCTCAAAACCGAGAAGACCTGGGTTTGATTCCAAGACGTATGGGCAAATGTGTGTTTACACCTGCTGTCCCTGCTCACCTAGCAGTAAATAGGTACCTGGGAAGTTAATCGAAAGTTGTAGATCGCAACCTACGGGAAAATACAACAGAACCCCAACGGAAGAATACCCCAGTGCTTGGCTTTCTTCGATTCCCCAGAGTTGATAACCGTGGGGTTAATAATACAAAGAATGTCCTCTCCTGACACAAGAGCCACACAAGCATGCACACTTACAAAGACTGACTGTAGCAGGAGACTCGATCCAATCTTACTGGCAGAAACTGGTCTCACTGGATCCTGAATAATTCTGGCTGGGAACTCAAGGTTGTGCGGTGCGACAAGTGGCAGATACCAACACCTCAATTCCTATGATACCTTCTATGTATACGCTATGCATCCTCGTAGCCTCCATCGCTGGTATCATTCTTGTTATAGCTGGCATGCCGAGTTTTATGCTACATACCAAAGAAAATAAGATAATCGTATTTAAACGCATTCAAACATCAGTTGATTATTTTTAGACGTTAACAGCACTCCCTCATTTACGTGTTGTACCAGGATGATTATTATTCCTATGAATGTACACAAACAAGCGTTAATTTACCACGTGTACATATATGAGCGGACGTTAGCTTCTCCTATGTACGTACCTAAACCAACGTTTGATTCCCCTATGAACGTACGTAAAGGGGACTTATGTTTCTCAGGTGTAAATACATGAACGGTTTTTTCTCTTGCATACGTACACAAACGCACATACGTACGCAAACTCACATTAGTATCTTTTGCCAGGAGCCGAGTCTCGGGGCCAGGAGCCGAGTCTCGACCCCTGCAACCACAATTAGGTGAGTACATAAATCGACGTTAGTTACCCTGTGAACATACATAAACAGACGTTAATTTCTTCTGTGTACGTACATACACGGACGTTTTCTCCTGTGAACGCACATAGACAACTGGCTGTTTCCTTCTGGTCTTGGAGGATCTCTCAGTCACCTGCGAGGACCATATACTATTAATTACCGAACTTAAACACTTGTCTAAATACGTTTTTCCATATAACAAGACTTAGCGAGGGCAACTTTGCTTACACACACGTTAAGGCATCGCAACACAAAGTATAACAAATATCAGTTTTTGTAGTGTGATCAGAATAACGTACTGACTATAATAGTCGTGGAAAGACACACTGCAGTGCTTATATAGGGACAACGTTTCGCTCTGTGTAGACCTTAACCGAGCTCTTACACGCCACCTGTCGCCAGGTGGAGGTTACACGCCACCTGTCGCCAGGTGGAGGTTGCTGATAAAAGAACATAAGATTGGTGACACACAGCAGCAGGCCTACCCGTCTATAACACTGGTCTGCATGATTTTTTTTATTGACTCTGTGGTATATTTTTCGGTATATATATGGAAAATAGTGATTCATTGTATTATTTATTCCTCTCTATCACATCAGGTTGTCAAGTTATACGGAAACGTTACTTTTCTCTTTTCTTATAACTTAAGTAAATGAGAAAGTGGTATATTACCAATTAAAATGATTACCTTATATTGAATTAAATGTTAAATCTAATACATTTTCCTTTATTTTCAGATTATTAATATGTCTAGAGGCTGCATAAATTCACCAGACATATTTTGCTATGTCTGCGGGCAACTCACACCTTCAGATTCCCGGAGCAACATTACTCCTTTATTGAAGCGCTGCTACTTTGCTTATTTTGGCTGCAAACTTGGAGACCAGGACAAACCATTTGCAACACACAAAGCTTGCAAGAGTTGCATCAGTAAGCTACAAATGTGGTGGTCAGTTGGAAAACTTAAATGTATGCCCTTTGGAGTACCAATGGTATCTACCTGGAGGGCATTCCGGGGATCGACGTCCCCGCGGCCCAGTCTATGACCAGGCCTCCCGGTGAATCAGGGCCTGATCAACGAGGTTGTTACTGCTGGCTGCACGTAGTCCAACGTACGAACCACAGCCCGGCTGATCTGGCACTGACTTTAGGTATCTGTCCAGGAGCAGATGAACCACCATGATGACTGCTACTTTTACATGACTAAAGTAGCTGGATTCAACAAGAAGACTAAAGATCGCATAATATACCCAAATATTCCTTCAGCAATAAGGTCTGTTCCACACTCTGAAGATATTCCTGTACCTGTGCCACCTGAGACATGGCAAATTTCATCATAGTCTGATACCAGGGATTCTAAGGAGATGGAAGTAGACTATGAACCACCAACAAATGATGATCCCAAACCCTTCAACCAAGTTGAGCTCAATGACTTGGTGAGAGACCTTAACATTCCAAAAGAAAGTGCACAGTTACTTGGCTCTAGACTGAAGGAACACAGGCTTCTAGCTCCTGGAACAACATTCGCTTGGTACCGTCATCGTGAAGCGGAATTCACTTAGTTCTTTGACAAAGAGGAATCTTTAGTTTTCTGTTCAAATATTTCTGGCCTTATTAAACACATGGGGATGTCATACAAAGCTGATGAATGGAGACTCTTCATTGATTCTTCTAAAAGAAGTTTAAAGGCTGTACTTCTCTACAATGGCAACACAGCTGCATCTGTGCCAATTGGCCATAGTGTCCAAATGTCAGAAACTTACTCAAATATGAAGACACTAATACAGTGGTACCTCGGTATACGTCCGCTTTGGAATAAGTCCAACTAGGTATACGTCCTGTTTGGATGTGAAAATTTTTGCTTGGTATACGACCTTTGTTTGGAATACGACTCGCGTGCTAGAACTTGTATGGGTCAAAATGAGTTACGACACCGCGCGCTACCCTTGTTTACCTCTCTCTCGATGTGGAGGAGTTAGTGGAGGGGCACAGGGAATAGCTGACCACTGAGGAGCTGCAGGAACTTGAGAAGGAGGAGCACAAGACTAAGATGGATGCACTCTCTTCAGGCTCGGTAGAGGAGATAGAGGAAGCCCCTACTTCATTAATCAAGGAAATCTTTGCCAAATGGATGGACGTCAAAAACTTTGCAGAGAAGTACCACCCCAACAAAGCCTAAACAAGCCGTAATATCATTGTCTGGAATGACCAGACAATGTCACATTTCTGAAACATCCTGAGGAGAAGGCAGAAGCAAAGTTCTTTGGACAGATTTTTAGTAAAAGTCAAACCTGGAGAGCTTCAACCAGGTCCAAATAGGGAAAAGAGACAGAAAAGAGAAGGGGACTTTCCTTCCAAACAATAACATTTCCTCCTCCTCCCTTCTCAGCACTATCCTAGTGAGGTTAAATTTGCATTTATTTCATCTAATTCTTTTGTATTTATGTGTGTATTTTAGTATTAAGCAGTGTTTAAATTACATATTTTAGTATTAAACAGTGTTTAAATTACATATTTTAGTATTAAGCAGTGTTTAAATTATTTTATACAACCCCATCAATGTATAATATGCCAATAACAATAGGATTTTTTTTCATGGGAACGTATTAATCGTTTTCCCTATAGTATTTCCTATGGGAAAATTCGTTTGGTATACGTCCTGTTTGGTTTATGTCCAAGGTCTTGGAACGGATTAAGGACGTATACCGAGGTACCACTGTATCTGCAATCAAGTACCAGAATCTCAATTTTCTCATCTGTGGTAATTTAAAAGTCTTGAAGGCGGACACACCAAGTATCCCTGTTTTCTGTCTTTGGGATAGTAGGGCAGACAGCCAGCACTATGGACAAAAAGACTGGCCACCAAGAACCAGCTTCTTACCCGGAAATCACAACGTGAAAACTGTGCCACTAGTTGACCCCAAGAAAATTCTGCTGCCACCACTCCACATCAAATTAGGGCTTATGAAAAAATTTTGTGAAGGTCTTGAACAAGAATGGAACTGCTTTCAAGAACCTGGAGTCAAAGTTTCCTGGTATAAGTGAAGGCAAGCTAAAGGCAGGAATCATTGTTGGTCCTCAGATTCGGGAATTGATGAAGGACAAGCATTTTGATGAAGCATTAGCAGGTGTCGAGGTGAATGCCTGGTTTTCATTCAATCAGATTGTCCACAACTTCCTGGGAAACAGGCGCTCCCCCGAATGTGAAAAAATGATCCAAGACCTGATTTCAAGTTTCTAACAACTTGGGTCTAGAATGAGTGTGAAGATGCAATTTTGCACTCACATCTTGACTATTTTCCCAACAATTGTGGGGACTACAGTGAGGAACAAGGAGAGTGGTGGTTTCGTCAGGATATTTGCACCATGGACACTCGATACCAGGGCAAATAGAATGTCAGCATGATGGTGGATTACTGCTGGTCATTGAAACGTAATGGTCTCGATGCACAGCACAAGTGAAAATCAAAGTGGTCCTCCTTCCTTTGATTCAATATGTAGGCTAACCATTAGGAATATATTTTTTTTAATAAAATCATTTGATTTGATTCATGTTGATTTGTAATTCATATGTTCTTAAAACTAACACAATGTGCTTTTCCATGATTACTTGCCAAATTTTAATAAAGTAACTATTAAAAATTCACATTTTTTATTATCATTAATTTGCATTTTATTCAAAATCCTTACGTGATAGAGCAAAATGGTTTAGATATTTACAATCAGCAGCCCAAGAATATGTAAGTTCGCAACCATGAATAAAAATAAAAATTAAAAACATTCCAAATGCAGACCAGTGATATTTGGAGCCGCTGGCACCAAAAACCTGATTGATCAGGCCAGCAACCAAAAAAACTGGTCCAGGACTGGGCCGCGGGGGCGATGAGAACCTGATCCCCCCAGACTCGTAGACGACAGATAAAACTACAACCTTATCGTGTCTTGCGTTAAGTAGCAATTTCCTCTCATATTCGTGGTGCCAAAACCCTTAATTATTTATATATAAAATTTTATTACATTAATCATTATATAAATTATGTGTATAGTACGTATCATAAAAATAATGATTAGAGCGCCTGTCACATTAATTATTCGTAGATTATCTATCATCTATATTATACGGAGAAGATCTATCATATACATGTGTATAGTATCTCTCATGTTACCATGGCAACTTGCTGGACACTGTACTCATAATGTAACTAATGAGTATAATTTCTTTCTTGTAAATTATCAGTAAAATACCAGTTATATAATATTTTGAATAATTCTTTTCAAAGGTATTAGTTTTAATAGAGCACTCGAGAGCACAAGTGAGTGCCAGGGAGTACACGAGAGTACATGGGAGTACCCTGGAGTTATACGAGATAATAGAGCGTACGAGTCCTTCTCACCACAGGAAGGCCATCTGCTGCACTATGTATTCTAGCCTCTAACAACAATTCTTCTCTGGATAGATGAGATTAGTGAACCCGACGACGCTCCCTCCACTGCTCTATCCCCTTTCTCTGTTTTTACCCCCGTTGTCTCTCCTATCCACTCTGTTACGTGAGGCGGGCAAACGCTGAAACACTAACAGGAGAGTTAGATAGGTAAGAGCATTTCAAGTAGAATATTCTTGCGTTATCATTTGTAGCTTTAGTCTAGTGGAGCTTGAAGGAAGGAGAATCTAATCACACCCTTCGCGTCCGCTTCGTCTTGCAAGTAATGGCACACAGTTACCAAGGCAGAGGTGAGGCTGGTGGTCGGGGCACTGGGGACCACCACCTCACAATTATCACATTAATGACTGTCAGCAAGCACTCCGTGAGGTGAATACTTGTGACTGGGGCTCCCCGCTAACTAAGTGTCTGGGCTCCTCGCTTCCTGCCCGTTGTTATACCCCTTGCTACGTGCCTATGTGTCAGGCCCCTTGCTACGTGCCTATGTGTCAGGCCCCTTTCTACGTGCCTATGTATCAGGCCCCTTGCTACGTGCCTATGTGTCAGGCACCTTTCTACGTGCCTATATGTCAGGCCACTTGCTACGTGT
This sequence comes from Cherax destructor, assembly GCA_009830355.1. Lineage (NCBI taxonomy): Eukaryota > Metazoa > Arthropoda > Malacostraca > Decapoda > Parastacidae > Cherax > Cherax destructor. The sequence continues at coordinate 72,772 of WNWK01005343.1, forward strand.
CTGTGTGTCTGACCTCTTCGTTACACTCTCCACTGGTATACACCTTTGCCTTATGTCTTGCTATATGTATGTATGTATGTATGTATGTATAATATATATATATATATATATATATATATATATATATATATATATATATAATGTGTGTGTGTATGTGTGTGTGTGTACTCACCTATTATGGGGTTGTATAGGTTGAGTCACAGCTCCTGGCCCCTCCTCTTCGCTGGTCACTACTAGGTTCACTGTCTCCCGGCTCCAAGAGCCTTATCATGTCTCTTCTTAAAACTGTGTATGGATCCTGCCTCCACTAGTTCACTCTCCAGATTGTTCCACTTTCTGACAACTTTAAGTCTGAAGAAATACTTCCTAACATCCTTATGACTCATCTGAGCTTTCAGCTTCCAGTTGCGTCCCCTTGTTCCTGTGTCCCATCTCTGACACATTCTGACTCTGTGTGTGTGTGTGAGTGTGTGTGTGTGTGTGTGTGTGTGTGTGTGTGTGTGTGTGTGTGTGTGTGTGTGTGTGTGTGTGTGTGTGTGTGTGTGTGTGTGTGAGTGTGAGTGTGTATGGGGAGAAGGAGGTAAATAGGTCTGGCTCAAGTAAGGGGAGGATTGATCCAAATCCATGGATCAAGTGTTCTTCATCAGCATCAGGTCTTCCTGTTGACAGATGAAAGAGCAGATGACACCTGAGTTATGACCTGACTCCAGAGCGAAGTTATCTTCTGACAGCTAACTTGTATGTTCCTTTTCGGATAAGTCAGTTAAAGATTCAACAAAGACAGATGAGTCTCTCCTCCCGCTAGCAACACTGATGACCAGGACAAATGATGACCATCACACAGACAATGTCTACCAGTGTGTCATGCTGTCAACCTCCACACTGTTGTGAAGACCTTCATGCAGACTATGCTGTGTGCTCCACGGAGCACACCATGAACACTAGATGCTTCTGGCTGTGGGCATTCACAGTGTCTCGTCTTCACACCAGCTCTCATCTTTTGTTTCGCTCGAATCCCTTTTCTGCCTCTTCTGTACATTTTTCAGTCTCCTATTAATGTTATTTCTGATCCTTTGCTTTATGCCTCAACCTGAATGGACATTACTTAGCTCTATTTACCCTTCCTCTTCATCAGTCACTGTACCAGTCACTGTACCAGTCACTCTACCAGTCACTGTACCAGTCACTGTACCAGTCACTGTACCAGTCACACCAGCTTCTTATCGCCTCAAATGCTCTCTCATGCGAGCGTTCAAGGCGAGTGATCGTACTGAGTAGTTTTGATAAATGCTTCACAAAACCCCTGCCAGCTTGGCCAGGTCGCTGCCAATACTCGACCTGATGGATCCCTGAGACACTCTCTGAAGTCTATGAGTCTTACGTAAAACATTGTTGCTTGAGTCAGACTGAATCTTCCTTCTCAAGGAAGATACAACTTACTTGGCATACCTCTATATTTTGTGTTGTATGGCTCTTGTCTAGTGTTTTGTGCCAGGGCAAAATAACAAGGTATTGATGACTTTTCCAGAGGGTAGATGGCGTTCTGTAACTTAGAGTTGATGGTGAGGTAATATACGTCTCACATCCTTGTAACTTAAGTGTATAAATTTATTTACCTAGATTTTATTGTATTAGGCCCACCTGTCAATATTCTGGCGGCAGTCTCAATTATTATTATTATTATTATTAAAACTATGGGAAATTGGGCAAGCTAGGAATAATTGAATAATATTGTGTACAATGTTATTTCCTGGTGGGGTAGACCTCGTAGTCAGTTCTTCACTTGTCACGAAGGGCAGCAGCAGCACCAGCAGCAGCAACAACAACAACAACAACAACAACAACAACAACAACAACAACAACAACAGCAACAGCAACAGCAGCAGCAGCAGCAACAACAGCAGCAGCAGCCGCCACCGCCGCCACAGGTATTGACCTCTTTTAACTGTTTGCTTTAGGCGTCATTATTGTGAAGAATCCACCACTGTTATGAGTAATATTTTATTGTCATCTTTCACCATGGCCAAGACTGGCTATGTGTAATAATTGTATCATTAAGGTTTTATCATTAACGTATCGTCTATTTTAACTCCTCGGCTTATAACTTATTTCCTGTAATTTAAAGGATCATCGGTTAAGGGCATGGACTACTGTGGTGTTCTTTGTTACAACCTCGACGTCTCGCTCATCCTGGGTTGGTAGGAAGAAGGTACAAGATCTTATCCTTGTCTGGTTTCCTGAGTATGCTGCCAGTCTTGCTAAGAAAGGAGTATACTCTCGTGTCCCTCACCACTAGCTTCGTGAGTGTATACTCTAGTGTCACTCACCACTACCTTCGTGAGTGTATACTCTCGTGTAACTCACCACTACCTTCGTGAGTGTATACTCTCGTGTAACTCACCACTACCTTCGTGAGTGTATACTCTAGTGTCAGTCACCACTACCTTCGTGAGTGTATACTCTAGTGTCACTCACCACTACCTTCGTGAGTGTATACTCTCGTGTCACTCACCACTACCTCCGTGAGTGTATACTCTCGTGTAACTCACCACTACCTTCGTGAGTGTATACTCTCGTGTAACTCACCACTACCTTCGTGAGTGTATACTCTAGTGTCACTCACCACCACCTCTGTGAGTGTATACTCTAGTGTCACTCACCACTACCTTCGTGAGTGTATACTCTAGTGTCACTCACCACCACCTCTGTGAGTGTATACTCTAGTGTCACTCACCACTACCTTCGTGAGTGTATACTCTCGTGTCACTCACCACTACCTCCGTGAGTGTATACTCTCGTGTAACTCCCCACTACCTCCGTGAGTGTATACTCTAGTGTCACTCACCACTACCTCCGTGAGTGTATACTCTCGTGTAACTCACCACTACCTTCGTGAGTGTATACTCTCGTGTAACTCACCACTACCTTCGTGAGTGTATACTCTAGTGTCACTCACTACCACCTCTGTGAGTGTATACTCTAGTGTCACTCACCACTACCTTCGTGACTGTATACTCTAGTGTCACTCACCACCACCTCTGTGAGTGTATACTCTAGTGTCACTCACCACTACCTTCGTGAGTGTATACTCTAGTGTCACTCACCACCACCTCTGTGAGAGTATACTCTAGTGTCACTCACCACTACCTCCGTGAGTGTATACTCTCGTGTAACTCACCACTACCTCCGTGAGTGTATACTCTAGTGTCACTCACCACTACCTACGTGTGTGTATACTCTAGTGTTACTCACCACTACCTCCGTGAGTGTATACTCTAGTGTCACTCACCACTACCTAGGTGAGTGTATACTCTAGTGTCACTCACCACCACCTCTGTGAGTGTATACTCTAGTGTCACTCACCACTACCTCCGTGAGTGTATACTCTCGTGTAACTCACCACTACCTCCGTGAGTGTATACTCTAGTGTCACTCACCACTACCTCCGTGAGTGTATACTCTAGTGTCACTCACCCCTACCTCCGTGAGTGTATACTCTCGTGTAACTCACCACTACCTTCGTGAGTGTATACTCTAGTGTCACTCACCACTACCTCCGAGAGTGTATACTCTAGTGTCACTCACCACTACCTCCGTGAGTGTATACTCTAGTGTCACTCACCACTACCTTCGTGAGTGTATACTCTAGTGTCACTCACCACCACCTCCGTGAGTGTATACTCTCGTGTAACTCACCACTACCTCCGTGAGTGTATACTCTAGTGTCACTCACCACTACCTCCGTGAGTGTATACTCTCGTGTAACTCACCACTACGTTCGTGAGTGTATACTCTCGTGTAACTCACCACTACCTTCGTGAGTGTATACTCTAGTGTCACTCACCACCACCTCCGTGAGTGTATACTCTAGTGTCACTCACCACCACCTCTGTGAGTGTATACTCTAGTGTCACTCACCACTACCTCCGTGAGTGTATACTCTCGTGTAACTCACCACTACCTCCGTGAGTGTATACTCTAGTGTCACTCACCACCACCTCCGTGAGTGTATACTCTAGTGTCACTCACCACCACCTCTGTGAGTGTATACTCTAGTGTCACTCACCACTACCTCCGTGAGTGTATACTCTCGTGTAACTCACCACTACCTCCGTGAGTGTATACTCTAGTGTCACTCACCACCACCTCCGTGAGTGTACACTCTAGTGTCACTCACCACTACCTACGTGAGTGGACTGAACTTCCATTCGACACCCGGCAGTCTACAAATATTTCTACCATAGTGCTCACACTACTCTCTCTGTCCTCTCACTTTCTGAGAGACACATCACCCATCATATTCTCATCAGTTACTACAGTCAACGTGCAGCACAACTTACGGCTTTTTGGAAAACTTTCCAGTCTCTGCCAAAACAGTAAATGGAATAAAATAGACTGAGTCGACATTATTAATAATCTTTCTTATTATTTCCCTGTGACTCGTAGATTGAGGCAATCAGCCACAGGAATACTGAGACCTAAATATGAGTTGAATACAGCGACAAAACAACACCACTCTGGAGTATTTGAGATTCGCCCTGGCACCCCACGCTGCTGTATCCAGGCACTGAAACATATGACCACAGCAGACAAATAAGGAGTGGTCTTCCTCAACCGTGCAAATTATGTCAGTAAGATAAATAATTTAAAAGATGACGCCAACAATTTAGTATCCTAAAACATATATGGAAGGAAACAGATTCCTTTTCAAAACTCTTACCATAATCAGGAAATCAGAGGTTTAAAAACTCTTGTGACTTCTTCCTACCAACCCTAGATCAGCGAGACTTTGTTTACCTGAGACTCGCAAACTTAGCGTGTCTCTGAGCCACAACACGTCGAGTAATGGCGGTGCCCAGCACAGGCTGGAAGAGGTTTTGGCAAAATCATTTATCATAACTTCTGGAAACGATTAGTCAAGCTCACCCGAAACATTCCGTTGACCCCTTAGCCGTGTAAGGGATCTCGTGTCGGTGTGATGAGCTTGTTTTACAAGTGTACGGGTTGACCAAGCCATTAATTAATCTTCTACTCCTGGTGATTATTGATGACGCAGCGTTGCCTGAGTCTTGCCAAGATTTTGTCATCTTAGTGAACTATGCACACGTTATAACTGCTTTAGTTTCGAGGTGGGTAAATAAAAGCAACTGCTCGGAATAGCCATGAACTCGCTCAGTTTGCCAGTTTATATATGAAGGACTTAGAACTCAGCTCTGTCCTAGCTCCTATTCCAGCTCAGACACCTGAATGTAATATGTAGACGATAGTTAGTCATAGTTCCCAAACTCTTCAACGCTCTGGAACCTAATATTAAGTTCTCTTTAGTGAAGGGCAACTAACTACCATTTCTTGATGTGCTATTTCTTATAGGTGATAAAAGACTCATAAAAGAAACTTGCAAGAAGGATTAGCTACGTATCTACTCCCACCATGATGACAGGTCTAAGGGATATAGTTAAAAGTTTTTTTTCTCGTGACTCAGAATTTCCGGGTCACAGTTCTTGGAGGAAGAGTGACCACTCCTCACACACGCTTTCACCTTGTTACACATTATACTCCAATGCAGTAATAATGGTGCACGCTTAATACTAAGTGGAGAAGGTGTGATAAGAAATACTTAGTTACTCATGGGAGTGAACTATGCAGACGGAAATGTATGAAGGCAGCCTCAGATACTGTCACTGACACCATATTACAGAAGTCAGGCAGTTTCAGCATATCGAAACTGTTGACAAATAGGATGCTGCCCATGTTGGAGATAGCTGTCCTACCTTCTCCACCCTCTCCCATCATGTCACCTGGCTCCCGCAACTATACATACACTTATCTTAGTCGTCTCAGTATTAGGACTGAAGCAACCACCAGTGGCGAAAAGTTTCCGTTAATAAATGTCCTGAACCATACACATGTGTCTTCGTTCACATCTTATCGGTTTCATTAAGACATTTACAGTTGAAAATGTAATTATCAGACTATTTTAACATGCAATCAGTGGACGTCTATTTTTTCCTGCTCGCGTTCAGAAATCTCTATCACTTTTTATTGTATTCTTGCATTTGCTGACGCTTTGGAATGTTATGGTAAGGCCATCTGGCCTAGTACATCCGATTTCGTCTCTCTTGTCGGAGTTCATTGCTTCAAACCTACGGTGTTAAGTCGTAATATTTTTTTTCTGAAAGCTGCAAACCCTCTGGAATGTTATACTGGGTTAAATTTACAAACGGCAATCTCTAACCTAAGCAAACCTAATCTAGCATAACCAAAAGACCATATATCAAAAAAATTACTTAAAATCTTGTGTAAGAAAACAAGGTTAGCTCTTGAAAACGAGTTGCTGCAGTATCAACAATTAAGATGTACATGAACGGTACACAATACCGACAAGTTGAAAAATTTAGACACATGTGCAACATCTAGGTATCTTTATTGTAGACGTTTCGCCAACCAGTATTTCCTTCATCAAGGTCACTAATGTAAATTGTGAACAACAATGGGCCTAAAACTGATCCTTGTGGAACGCCACTAGTGACTAATCCCCATTCAGATTTGACCCCATTAATGGAAACTCTCTGCTTTCTATTGGTAAGCCATGCCTCTATCCATGCTAGAACTTTACCTCCTATACCATGAAATGCCACTTTTCTTAAGTTTTTTGTGAGGTACTCTATCGAAGGCTTTACTGAAATCCAAATAAACAATCTCATATTCTTTATCACTGTCTACTGCCTCAAATATTTTATTGAAGAACGTCATTAAATTTGTCAGGCAGGAACGACCTCTCGTGAACCCATGCTGAGATTCATTAATCAAATTATGTCCAGATTCCTTTCACAACAGGCGGATTACTACGAATCCTCTTGTTTTCCTCAGTCAGTCGATGTATCTCAAGCTTAGCCACCCTCAGTTACCCCTTAGCTGCTGGTAGAGTTGCTCAAGAGAGGACATCTTGGTTCAGATTCACAGAGAGCACACTAGTCAAGTCTATACAGAGCAAAGTACAGGTCACTACTGAGCAAAGTACAGGTCATTACTGAACAAAGTACAGGTCACCACTTCGATCATGTCTCCCTTCATTCTTCGTCTTACAAGTTAATGTAATTTGTAATTTAAGGGACTTCAGTCTTTCTTCATACGGAAGATTTCTAATGCTGTGTATTAATTTAATCATTCTATGCTGAATGTTTTCTAACGAATTTATATCCATTCTGTAATATGGAGACCAGAACTGAGCTGCGTAATCTAGGTGAGTCCTTACTAATGAAATATAATGCTGTAGTATAACCGTTGGACTTCTGTTGCTTACACTTCTTGATATGAATATCAAAATGGTATGTAATACCGACAGGTTGGTAAGTAAGACACATAGGCAACTTTAATCCGAAACGTTTCGCCTACACAGTAGGCTTCTTCAGTCGAGTACAGAAAGTAGGCAGGAGCACTAGAGATGTGAAGACGATGTAATCAGTCCATCACCCTTAAAGTCGAAGATTTGAGGTTGTCAGTCCCTCAGCCTGGAGAAGAGTTATGTTCCATACTCTTCTCCAGGCTGAGGGACTGACAACCTCAAATCTTCGACTTTAAGGGTGATGGACTGATTACATCGTCTTCATCTTCACATCTCTACTGCTCCTGCCTACTTTCTGTACTCGACTGAAGAAGCCTACTGTGTAGGCGAAACGTTTCGGATTAAAGATGCCTAACTGTTGCCTATGAATCTTACTTCTTGATATAAATCCTAGTAATCTATTTGCCTTATTACGTACGTCTAGGCATTGCTGTCTTGGTTTAAGGTTACTGGTTACCATAACCCCCAAGTCCTTTTCACATTTTGTATGGCTAAATTCTACTTTATTAAGCTGAAAAGTGCTAGGGTTTGAACATTCCCGTGCTTCATAATTTTGTATTTATCTACGTTGAATTTCATCTGCCACTTTTCTGACCACGAACTGAGTCTGTCTAAATCCTCCTGAAGTTCCGTGACATCAGTGAAGACGTGTAGAAGACAGAGGGTTTGCTTTCCTAGGGCTAGGATGGAGGACATTGTTAGCCGGCTTGACAACATCATGCATGGTAATGGGATCAATCCTATTATCTGCCTCAGTGGTGGAGGCAATGATGTAGCCAAGCGTAGAAGTGAGGATTTAGTTAGAAGGTACAGGACAGCAATAGACATTATTATTAAGAAGGGAGGGAGCCCTGCTATATGTAGCATTTTGCCAATAAGGGGTGTTGGAAATGAATGGCTGTCCAGAGCGATTGGTATAAATTGCTGGCTGGACAAACACTGTAAGGATAATGCAGTACCATTCATTGACAACTGGGACCACTTCTATGGTAGAAATGACATGTATGCCAGGGATGGGGTTCACTTATCCAGGGCAGGTGTGGGTTTTGTCGGTAGCTCAGTTGAGGAAGTTGTTAGGGCTTTAAACTAGGATTAGTTAGAGGTATGGGTTTAGGAATGGAAAATAATGAGTGTCGAAATATTGATTTAGGCTTTGATATCATAAATCTTAACAATAACAGTAATCAACTAACGTAGGGTAACGGTAGTAATAGAAATTGTGTAAAACAAAAACTAAATATAAAAAAAGTTCACAAGAAAATACTTATTAATGTATTTTATACTAACTGTCGAAGCGCCAGAAAAAATTAACGAATTGCGTTTAGTAGCTTGTGCTGGGAACTTTGATGTCATTGCAATAACTGAAACATGGTATAATTTAAAGAGTCGGGATATGATTGTTGAGTGTCATATTCAAGGGGTTAAGTTGTTCCATGTAGATAGATATAATGGGAAAAGGGGGGGGGAGTTGCATTATATGTACGTGAAAATATAAATTGCTGCATAAAAACAGGCATAAAAATAGATGGATCAGTAACAGAATCTGTTTGGGTAGAGTTTCTAGAAAGTCAAGAAAAACAAATTCTAGGTGTAATATACCGACCTCCAGGCTTGGATCATGATAGAGGGAGACTTCTTTGGGACGAAATTGTTAGGGCTTCTAGACACAATAACGTAGTGATAGTAGGGGATTTTAACTTTAGTCAAATAGACTAGACTTCTTTGACCGGTAATCTGGAGTCCAGTGACTTTATGAAAGTAGTTCAGGACTGTTTTCTGAAGCAGTCTGTAACAGAACCTACCAGAGGTAATAATTTGCTCGTTGTTCCTAATATTCTGACATTGCCAAACACATAGTTTGGTAGATAGTTTTTATATATATTCTTGTGGTTAATTTAATGTTATTGGATATGTATTGTTGGGCTATGTACGTTGTACACTGTATTTCTTTACATATGAAAACCAATGATTTGTAGCGTAGGATATTTAAAGGTTAGGATGGGGCTTGTGAGTGGAATGGAGTTATATACCAGTAGAGAATTGTGTCAAGCAATAATAAGCGTCCATCTACATATGTGTATGTATTTGTATAATTATAAATGTACAATACACTGTTATGTTAATAAAGAGGTAGTATTGACTGTTATTTAGTAGGATGTGTTTAGTCATGAATTGTATATTGTGCAAGACATGACGGTTTGTTATTGTATTATACATTATTTACTGATGTTCCCAATGATAGGTTTCTTCGACTATGTATAATTCAGTGGATGAGTTTGTGGTGTGCAGAGTCACGTGTATGTGGACAATATCCACTTGGGGGGAGGGGGATTGTAAGCAATAAAGTGTTGGCACCATCAGATAAATTTATACGACCTTTTGTGCATGTGTGGCACTGTACTGCATGTGTGGCACTGTACTTCAAAGCAGTATGCGAGTTGTTAGCTTAATTTGCGTGCCATGATGTATGATGTTTTTAGTTTTTCTTTTGTTTATAATAATAATTATAATGTATGAGACAGTTTTCAGTAGTTAGTGTAGGGACATTGTTGTTTAGTGATCATTACCAGCATAATGCTTACATAGTAATATATGTATTTCCCTATGTATATCTGTACATGAAGTTTTAAATAAAATATAAAAAAAAATAATTTGCTCGACCTAGGCTTGTCAAATAAAGAAACCCCCGTAAATAATCTGGAGATCACTGAAGAGCTTGGCGCAAGTGATCACAAATCCACTACTTTTAATAATACCTGCGAGTACCAGAATAAGGATAATACGGTAAAAAATCCCCGATTTTCGTTCTGCCGATTATATTAGACTTAGGGAACATTTGTCTAATCTTGATTGGGGTAATCTAACTAATGAGTTTATTGACGATGATCATACTAACGATTACGAAGGGATCTGCGTTTATGACTTTTTTATTAATAATGTACAACGTGCTCAGAGTATATAAATTTCCCAGAGAGAAATTAGGTCAAACAATAACGATCCCAAATGGGTTAACAGAAGGCTAAAACGTCTATTAGGAGAGAAAAGAGGAATTTATAGGCGCATCAAAAGAGGAGAGGTTAACCTTATTGACCAATATGTTCAGTTAAAAAGAGAAGTAAAAAAGGGGATTAGAAAAGCTAAACGTGACTATGAAATTAGAGTTGCTAATGAATCAAAGACTAATCCAAAAGGGTTCTTTCAAGTGTATAGGACGAAGGTGACGGAAAAAGTACGACCTCTGAAAATTGGGAATGGACAGCTGACGGACAACGAACTGGAAATGTGTTTTCTATTTAACGACTATTTTTTGTCAGTCTTTACACAAGAAGACGTAAATGAGATTCCAGAAATTAACAATTTTTCAGTTCCCGAAGAATTCAAATTAACTAATATTACTGTCACGAGGGACATGGTTATCAAACAGATAGATAAACTGAAACAAAATAAGTCCCCAGGACCCGACGAGTTGTTTTCTAGGGTACTTAAAGAATGCAAGATGGAACTTAGTCAGCGTTTTTAATGCGTCCATCCTAACTGGTGTTGTGCCAGAGATGTGGAAGATAGCTAATGTAGTTCCTATATTCAAATCAGGGGATAAGTCCATTCCATCAAATTACTGTCCAATAAGCCTCACGTCTATAGTAGGCGAAGGAGAAGCTTATATACTGCTGTGTCCTGTCTGACACAGCGACATCTTGGTATCTTAATACAGGGAATTCTTCACTTGCCTAACCCTTGTGACACAACCTACGACTGCTGCACCTCTCCTGCCTACGGTATATAAGCTTCTCCTTCGCACATATGCTGTATTCTTTACAAGATTGATGGACTGACCACATCGACTCAAGGCCGAGGGACTGATTACCTCAAATTCCTCCTGTTCTTCAAGATTCTCCTTTGTATGGACTGATGAAGCCACTATGTGGCGAAACGTTTCCTCAATAAAGATACCCAAGTGTTGCATATGTGTCTAATTTATCAACTCGTCGGTTCTCTGAACCATTCATTTACATATGAGGTAAAGTTATAGCATGGATAGAAGCATGGCTTACAAAGAGAAAGCAGAGTTTCCATTAATGGGGTCAAATCTGAATGGGGATTAGTCACTAGTGGCGTTCCACAAGAATCAGTTTTAGGCCCATTGTTGTTCATAATTTACATTAATGACCTTGATGAAGGAATTACAAGTGAGATGAGTAAATTTGCTGATGATACAAAAATAGGCCGTATGATTCATTCTGAGGAGGATACCAGTGAACTCCAGGAGGATTTGGACAAATTAATGTCTTGATGTGAAAAGTGGCAGATGAAGTTCAATGTGGACAAGTGTAAGGTACTAGTCCTTGGGAATGAAAATATCCTTCGAATTTATAAACTAGGTGAAGTAGAGCTTGATCATACAGAATGTGAGAAAGACTTGGGATTCATGGTAAGCAGAAATCTAAATCCAAGACAACAGTGCCTAAGTGTGCGCAATAAGGCTAACAAATTGCTAGGATATATTTCAAGAAGTATTAGTAACAGAAGTCCAAAAGTTATTTTACAACTCTATACATCAATAGTGAGGCCTCATTTGGATTATGCCGCTCAGTTTTGGTCTCCTTACTACAGGATGGATATAGATTCATTGGAGAACATACAGAGAAGAATGACTAAAATGATTTACTGTATAAGGAATCTCCCGTATGAAGATAGAGCCTTGAACCTTCACTTTCTGGAGAGACGTAGAATGAGGGGAGATATCATCGAAGTGTATAAGTGGATGATGGGCATAAACAAAGGAGATATTAATAAAATACTAAGAATACCGAACCAAGTAAGAACCAGAAATAACGGATTTAAGTCAGATAAATTTAGATTTAGAAAGAACATAGGTAAGTACTGGTTTTCGAACAGAGTTGTGGAAGCGTGGAACAATCTTCCGAGTAGGGTGATAGAGGCTAGGACCTTGGGTGGCTTTAAAAAGAGATTGGACAAATATATGAGTGGGAGGGGCTGGGTTTGATTGGTGTCGTGGATAAAGGAGTAAATTCTTGGGTAGCTTTTGGTAGTGGTGGTTTTGATAAGGACCTGCCTTGTATGGGCCAGTAGGCCTTCTGCAGTGTTCCTCCATTCTTATGTTCTAATGTTATGTTCTCTGCTTCCTGTTGGTGAGCCATGATTCGATCCATGACAGCACTTTTTCCCAGTGCCATGAGCTGCCACTTTCTTTAACAGTCTCTGGTGCCTTACTAAAATCCAAATAAACAATATCGAATTCTTTATCATGATCAACAGCCTCAAAAGCTTTACTGAAGAAAGTTAGTAAATTAGTTAGGCAGGAACGGCCCCTCGTGAATCCATGCTTATCAAGATGGTTTCTTATATTATCAGCTATAATTGACTCTAGTAATTTGCCTACAATTGAGGTCAGGCTTAATGGCCAGTAATTTGACGGTAGTGACTTGTCCCCTGCTTTAAAAAATAGGAATTACATCGGCCATCTTCCACATATCAGACACTACACTTATTTGAAGAGATATATTAAAAATATTAGTCAATGGTTCACAAAGTTCCATTTTGCTTTCCTTAAGAACCCTTGCAAAAAGGCTCATCAGGGCCCAGGAATTCATTTTGATTCAATCGGTCTGTCTGTTTGATAACCATGTCGACAGTGACTGTGATATTACATAATTTATCTTCTTCAGGCCCACTATAAAAATTAACTGGGATATTATTAGTGTCTTTCTGTGTGAAATCCGAAAGAAAATAATTATTAAAAATCGTGCACATTTCATTCTCCTTGTCAGTAAGATGCCCAGAGTTATTTTTAAGAAGACCTATCTTTTCTCTAACTTTTGTTATATAAACCTTGTTCTATAAAGCTCCTGAAGAGCGAAACGTCGCCACAATAAAATGTCATATTAGTTGCATGTGTGTTCTTTTACCTAACTTTTATCTTGTAATGGATAGTTCTGAGTTTTCTTGTATAATTTTGTTTGCTTGACAGTTGTGTTCGTTGCTTTTATTGGTTTGTTTTTTTTATTTTGTATTTTTTTTGTATGTGTGAGGATGTAACATTTATCGCTATGACCCCTGAGTGACCTGCTTCGTCAGAGTGCTCCGTAAGTGGCACAGCTGATTGAGTCACGGTACGAGTGGGGTTTGAACCCATGCCAAGTTCTCAAACTCACAGGCCTAACCACTCGACCACCTGGCTCTATGAAGATTCATCCAACTAGGTATATTTCTATACACCATAAGGAGGTTAGTATGGGCCATCACTGTGAATACAAATGCAGGCTTTTACGGACGAATCCCACACCAGCGTGGCTGTGCGTGTGATTCAGTCGTGTTATGAGATCACGTGAGTGTGCTACACCTGATACATTCACTAAGGAAACTTCTTAAGTGGTTGCCTGAATTTTTGCTCTTTTCATTCCAATTTTTTTTCTTTCTCTAACGTTTTGTTTTTGTTTTTTGTTTTTCATTTATAACATGGGAAGTCGTCATCCCATGAGCTTCTGGTTCTTACCAGCCATGATGAAGGGTAACTAGGAAGAGAGATTCATGCAGCTATTGCCACGTCCAGACGCTCTATGGTCAATTATGATCGGTTAAATTAGTTGAATCATGTCTAACATTTAGGGGGCAAAATAAACACAGAGTTTTCTCCTGTGTAATAATAAACAAATACTTTTTTTTATTTCTTTCATCAGAGAAAGTATTTTTTTTTTTCCTAGTTACTGGGTGTCGAGGCAGTCCCCGTCGCAGTCCCCGTCGCAGTCTCCGTCGCAGTCCCCGTCGCAGTCCCCGTCGCAGTCCCCGTCGCACCCCCACGATTACAACATTTTTCCCTTATAGGTTGCGCAACTTCTTTTATTGAGACTCGTGTATGATGTGAGCGATGGGACCAGCAGCTAGCATGTGCATTCCATGGTTCTGCTCAATGGTCTCTATAAGACGAACGATGGTCGAGTCCACGATCCTGCGTGTGACTCCTGCCTGAAACACTCGATGCGAACACAACCAAACTAAGGATGTCTGGCCTCGTGTGAGGATATCTGGCCTCGTGTGAGGATGTCTGGCCTCGTGTGAGGATGTCTGGCCTCGTGTGAGGATGTCTGGCCTCGTGTGAGGATGTCTGGCCTCGTGTGAGGATGTCTGGCCTCGTGTGAGGATGTCTGGCCTCGTGTGAGGATGTCTGGCCTCGTGTGAGGATGTCTGGCCTCGTGTGAGGATGTCTGGCCTCGTGTGAGGATGTCTGGCCTCGTGTGAGGATGTCTGGCCTCGTGTGAGGATGTCTGGTTTCATAAGAACATAAGAAAGGAGGAACACTGCAGCAGGCCTGTTGGCCCATACTAGGCAAGTCCTTCACAATCCATCCCACTAATAGAATATTTGCTCAACCCAGGATGTTCTCCTCTGAGGATGTCTGACCTGTGAGGAAGTCTGGCCTCCTGTGAGGATGTTTGACCTGTGAGGATGTCTGGCCTCCTGTGAGGATGTCTGGCCTCCTGTGAGGACGTCTGGCCTCCTGTGAGGACGTCTGGCCTCCTGTGAGGACGCCTGGCCTCCTGTGAGGACGCCTGGCCTCCTGATAGAAGGCCAGGCAGTGAGCGCCACAGAGTTGACGAGGTTGAGAATTTTGTATTCAGGTAGAAGCGCCAGACCCATCAGGGTCATACAGCCTTATAATAATAATAATAATAATAATAATAATAATAATAATAATAATAATAATAATAATAATAATAATAATAATAATAATAATAATAACAATAATCTTTATTTCTACAAGTACATGATACAACTTATACAGACCATAGCTGACATCAGTGACATACTATATAAAAAGCCCCTGGTTATGCAGAGGATTTCAGACAATTTAGGTTTTGTCCCCAGGATGCGACCCACACTAGTCGGCTAACACCCAGGTATCTACTTCTAGGTGAACAGGGACAGTAGGTGTCTTAATTAAGGAAACACGTCCAATGTTTCCACACCTGCCGGGGATCGATCCACGGACCTCATTGTGTGAAGTGAGTGCGCTACAAACCGAGCTAGGGGACACCTATAATATGCATTACCGTCCAAGTACACAAAACACTTTTCTCCATCAAAACATAAACTTCGCTGATCATTATTGACAATTTTCGAAAGATTTTATTCACTCAGCTTTACTAAATCCGTGTTACAGTGTTGCGCAGAATGGAAGAAGCTGCCTCTTTTATTTGCAAATTGGTGATTTAAAAGTTTAACTAAAGAGCAGGAATTATTGCACAGCAATAATCCTCTCCACCCCTTCCCCTGCAACCCATCCCTGCCTCTCCTTCCCACCTCAGCCCCTCCATCCCACCCCTGCACCTGCCACCCATCACTGCCCCTGCAACCCATCCCTGCCTCTCCTTCCCATCCCTGTCTCTCCTTCCCATCCCTGTCCCTCCTTAACATCCCTGTCCCTCCTTCCCATCCCTGCCCTTCTTCCCATACCTGTCCCTCCTTCCCATCCCTGCCCCTCCTTCCCATCCCTGCCCCTCTTTCCCATCCCTGCCCCTCATTCCCAACTCTGTCCCTCCTTCCCACCTCTGCCCCTCCTTCCCATCACTGCCCCTCCTTCCAATCCCTGTCCCTCCTTCCAATCCCTGCTTCTCCTTCCCTGCCCTTCTTTCCCATCCCTGCCCCTCATTCCCAACCCTGTCCCTCCTTCCCATCCTTGTCCCTAATTCCCATCCCTGCCTTTCCTTCCCATCCCTGCCCCTCCTTCCCATCCCTGCCCCTCCTTCCCATCCCTGTCTCTCCTTCCCATCCCTGTCCCTCCTTCACACACCAGTCCCTCCTTCCCATCCCTGCCCCTCCTTCCCATCCCTGCCCCTACTTCCCATCCCTGCCCCTCCTTCCCATCCCTGACCCTCCTTCCCATCCCAGTCCCTCCTTCCCATCCCTGTCCTCCTTCCCCTCCTTCCCATCCCTGCCCTCCTTCCCATCCCTGCCCCTCCTTCCCATTCCTGTCCCTCCTTCCATCCTGTCCCTCCTTCACAACCAATCCCTCCTTCCCATCCTGCCCTTACTTCCATCAGTGTCCCTCCTTCCATCCCTGCCCTCCTTCCATCCCTGTCCCTCCTTCCATCCCTGCCCTCCTTCCATCCCTGTCCCTCCTTCCATCCATGTCCTCTTCCATCCCTGCCTTTCTCCATTCCTCCTTCCCATCCTTCCTCCTTCCATCTTCTCTGCTCCTCTCTTCCCATCCCTGTCCTCCTTCCATCCTCCTCCTCCATCTGCTCCTTCCTATCCCTGTCCTCCTTCCCATCCTGTCCCTCCTTCCCATCCCTGTCTCCTCCTTTCCTATCCCTGCCCTGCTCTCCATCCCTGCCCTTCTTCCCATCCCTGCCCCTTTCCAATCCTGTCCTCCTTCCATCCCTGCCCTCCTTCCCATCCTGCCCTCCTTCCAATCCCTGTCCCTTCCTTCCATCCCTGCTCTTCCATCCTGCCCTCTTCCATCCTGCTCCTTCCATTGTCCTCTTCCATCCTGTCCTCCTTCCCATCTTGTCCTCATTCCCATCCTGTCCTTCCTTCCCATCCCTGCCTTCTTCCATCTTTCCTCCATCCCTGCCCCTCCTTCCCATCTCTGTCCTCCTTCCATCCTTCCTCCTTCCCAACTTGTCCTCCTTCCATCCCTGCCTCTCTTCCATCCTGTCCTCCTTCCCATCCTGCTTTCTTCCATCCCTTCCCTTTTCCATCCCTGTCCTCTTCATCCTGTCTCCTCCATCCTTCCTTCTTCCATCCTGTCCTCCTTCCATCCCTGCCCTCCTTCCCATCCTGTCTCTCTTCCATCTCCTGTCCTCCTTCTCAATCTCCTTCTCCTGCCTTTCCCATCCATGTCCTCCTTCCATCCTGCCCCTCTTCCATCCCTGTCCTCCTTCCATCCTGTCCCTCTTCCATCCCTGTCCTTCCTTCCATCCTGTCCTCCTTCCCATCCTGCCCTTCTCCCATTTCCTCCTTCCTATCTTCCTCCTTCCCATCCTGTCCTCTCATCCTCTGCCTCCTTCCATCCTGTCTCTTCCATCCCTGCCTTTCCTTCCATCCCTGCCTCCTTCCATCCCTGTCCCTCTTCCTATCCTTTCCCTCCTTCCTATCCCTGTCCTTCCTTCCTCATCCTTCTCTTCCATCCCTGCCCTCCTTTCATCCTCCCTCCTTCCTCATCCCTGCCCCTCTTCCCATCCTGTCCTCCTTTATCCTGCCCTTCCTATCTCCAGCTCCTTCCATGCCCCTTCCTTCCATCCTGCCCTCCTTCCCATCCTTGCCTCACTTCCCATCCTGCTCTCCTTCCCATCCCTGCCTCTCCTACCCTGTCCCTCCTTCCTATCTTGTCCTTCTTCCATCCTGCCTGTCCTTCCATCCCTGTCCTCTTCTCCCTATACCTGCTTCATCCTTCTCCATCCCTTGCCTCCTTCACCATCCTGCCTCCTTCCCATCCTACTCCTCCTTCACAAACTTGTCTCTCTGCCCATCCTGTCCTCCTTCATACACCTGTCCTCCTTCCATCCTGCTTTCCTCCATCCTTGCCTTTTCATCCTTGTCTCGTCTTCCAATCCATGTCCTCCTTCCCATCCTTCCCTTCTTTCCATCCTGTCCTCTTTCCCATCCCTCCCCTCTTCCATCTCTGCTCCTTCCCATCCTTCCCTTCTCTTCTCAACTCTCTGTTCCTTTTCCATCCTGTCCTCCTTCCATCCTGCCCTCTTCCAATCCTGTCCTCCTTCCACATCCTGTCCTCATTCCATCCTGCCTCCTTCCATCTCTGTCCTCCTTCCCATCCTGCCTCTTCCATCCCTTTCCTCTTTCCTAACCTGTCCTCTTCCATCCTGTCCTTCTCATCCCTGACCCTCCTTCCATCCTGCCTCCTTCCATCCTGCCTTTCCTTCCATCCTGCCCTCCTTCCCATCCTGTCCTCTATTCCCATCCCTGTCCTCCTTCCTATCCTTGCCTTCTTCCCATCGTGTCCCTCTATCCTATCTCTTGGCCCTCCTTCTATCCTGCTCCTTCCATCCTGCTCCCTTATTTCCAACCTGTCCTCCTTTCCATCCTGTCCCTATTCCATCCCTGCCTCCTTCCCATCCTGCCTCCTTCCATCCTGCTCTCCTTCCCATTCCTGTCTCCTTCCCATCCCTGCCCCTCCTTCCCACCCTGTCCTCCTTCCATCCCTGTCCCTCCTTCCCATCCCTGACCCTCCTTCCCATCCTGTCTCTCCTTCCCATCCCTTTACTCTTCTATCCCTGCCTCCTCCATCCCACTCTGCCCTTTCAATCCCATCCTGTCCCTCTTCCACCTCTGCCTGACCTTTCCAAACCCTGCCCTTTGCTTCTCCATCACTGTTCCTAGTAATCCCATCCTGTTTCCTTCTAATCCTGTCCTCCTTCCTATCCCTGCCCTTCCTTCCCATCCTTGTCCCTCCTTCCCAACCCTGCTCCTCCTTCCCATCCCTGCCCCTCCTTCCCACCTCTGCCCCTTCCTCCCAACCCTGCCCTCCTTCCCACCCCTGCCCCTACTTAAAACCCCTTCCTCTCCTTCCCATCCCTGCCCCTCCTTCCTATCACTGCCCCTCCTTCCCACCCCTGCCCCTCTTTCCCACCTCTGCCCCTCCTTCCCAACCCTGCCCCTAATTCCCATCCCTGACCCTCCTTCCCACCCTGCCACTCCTTTCCGCCCCTGCCCTCATTTCCGTCCCCGCCCCTCCTTCCCACCCCTGCCCTTCCTTTTCACCCCTGTCCCTTTTTAGGGCCTAAACAACATGGGTTCGAATCCTCGGCTAGTCGCAGTGTTGTTATTGATTCAATAACACTCGTTGGTGGTTACAATAATATAAAATACTGCTCGTGGAGGCTAGTACACCAAACGGGGAGTAGAATGAAATTAGCTCAGTGGCACCCACACCACCGTATGTCCTCGGATCAAGGTAAAACATATAGCTCTGCTGGATGCTTGATTCTTGTAGGATTGCGTGGTCCTGTGTGTTAGAACGTCATGTGGTTTTCATTCACCATGAAGCGGGCCAAAACAACATGGGTTCGAATCCTCGGCTAGTCACAGTGTTGTTATTGATTCAATACCACTCGTTCATGGTCACAATAATATACATAAATATTTTGTCAGTGATATAGAAGTCACTGGCAAGTATGGGGTAGCCACCCACGGGACAGTGTGTCCATTTATATGGACGAGAAAATGGTAACATTTAAAGAGAAGACTTCTATAAGTTATGTAAAGGAAACGGGGCTCATTAAAATAAACTCCTTTAAAGAGGGAGGCATCTGTAATAACAAGGAAGATGGTCACAGTTATTAAACCCACCTTATTCTGATGCAAACTCTGGTTCAACCTTCAGAAACTGCAGTAAAAAAAACAATGTTGATCTCATCGACAAATTGCAAAATATCAACATGTCTAATGATTTTACAGTTTTTAGTTTTGATGTCACTGCGTTGTTCACGAGAGTCCCTGTTCCCGACTTGCTGTCTTATTTGGAAGAAGAATTAGATGAGGTGTCTTTGCCGTTTGATAAAACTACCATTATTGAATTGTTTAAGCTGTGTGTAGTTGATTGCAAGTTTGAGTTTGAAGGGAAATACTATGCTCAAAAACAGGGAATGGCTATGGGTAATCCATTGTTCCTCTTATTGAGCAATCTGTATGTGGAATTTTTGGAGGCTAAACTGTTGAAAGATATCCTGCCATGTAGAGCTAAATGGTTCAGATATGTGGATGACATCTTGTGTCTTTGGCCAAATCATATGGCCCTTGATACATGTCTATTAAATTCACCGTGGAGAAAGAGGTGGACTGTAAACTTCAATTCTTAGATGTGTTGATACACCGAGTTGATAGTTAAGTTTGCAGTATATAGGAAGACCACCAATGTGTGCTCATACATTCACTACTATTCCAACCATGAGACTATAGTTAAAAGGAATGTATTACTATGTTTCTGAGAGCGTATACAGTGTGCAGTCCGGAGTTCCTAGATGAAGAAATTAGGAAAATATTTGACATTGGCATGAAATTGAGGTATCCTAAGGTGTTTGTAGAATCTGCCTTGCTGGCAGCTAAGAAAACTTATTATAGAACAGAGAACAGAGCCTAGGATAACACCTCAGACCAAGAATGTGCTGGTCCTCCCATACAATGAGAATTGATCTATCCTGCCGAATGCTCTTAGAAGATTCAATATACAAGTAGTATTTAAAAATTCAGGGAATATTAGAATCATCCTGATAAAGAATTCACCCCAACAACGTGATGGTGGTGTCTACAGAGTTGGTTGCAACGGTTGCAGTCTCTCCTATTTGGGACAAACGGGAAAACCATTAGAGGTGAGAATTTCCCAGCACTGTTATTCGATACGTATAGCACAGGAGTCGAACGCGATTTTCAACCATATTAGAACTTGTAATAACCCGACAAATTGGTGGGAAGCAAGAGTCATCTTCCCTTGTTCCTCTTGGCTTGAAAGGAATATTGTAGAATCGGCAATTATTAAGCATGATAGACAGTCATTATACAATATCAGTGACGGGTTGATCAAATTATATGCGTTTTTAGTTGAGGCAATAGTACACAATCTAAAATTGGGCTTTTATATGAATGTAATAGACTGTCTTAAATGTAGTGCCATACCGAGGAATTAGGGTCTATTTTTCCTGCAGTTTCTGAAGGTTGAACCAGAGTTTGCCTCAGAATTATGTGGGTTGAATAACTGTGGCCGTCTTCCTTGTTATTATAGATGCCTCCCTCTTTAAAGGAGTTTATTTTAATGAGCCCCGTTTCCTTTACATAACTTTTAGAAGTCTTCCCTTTAAATGTTACCATTTTCTCGTTCATATAAATGGACACGCTGTCCCATGGGTGGCTACCCCATACTTGCCAGTGACTTCTATATCACTGACAATATATTTATGTATATTATTGTGACCACGAACGAGTGGTATTGAATCAATAACAACACTGTGACTAGCCGAGGATTCGAACCCATGTTGTTTTGGCCCGCTTCATGGTGAGCGAAAATCACATGACATTCTAACCCACAGGACCACGCAATCCTACAAGAATTAAGCATCCAGCAGAGCTATATGTTTTACCTTGATCCGAGGACATACGGTGGTGTGGGTGCCTCTGAGCTAATTTCATTCTACTCCCCGTTTGGTGTACTAGCCTCCACGAGCAGTATTTTATTTTACTGTGACCACCAACAAATGAGTGGTATTGAATCAATAACAACACTGCGTCAAGCTGAGGATTCGAACCCATGTTGTTTTGCCCCGTCTTATGTGGTTTTTCGCTCACCATGAGGCGGGCCAAAATAACATGGGTTCGAATCCTCGGCTAGTCGCAGTGTTGTTATCGATTCAATACCTCTTGTTCGTGGTCACAATAATATAAAATACTGCTCGTGGAAGCTAGTACACCAAACGGGGAGTAGAATGAAATTAGCTCACAGGCACCCACACCAACGTATGTCCTTGGATCAAGGTAAAACATATCTAGTTCTGCAGGATGCTTGATTTATATCGCAGACAGGCGATCTTAACAATGCAAGACAAGCCACAGGGGGTGAAAATCTTTATATGTATGTATATATATATATATATATTATTATTGTAACCACGAACGAGTGGTATTGATCAATAACAACACTGCACTAGCCAAGGACACGAACCCATGTTGTACTGGCCCGCCCTAATTGGGTGGTTATGTTATTTTCTCTTTAATTATGATGTTATCAAGGTTCTCACTACATGTTCTAGTGTGGGGTAGTAGTAACAGTAAGGTCTTATAGTCTAGGGTGATACATTCATGATTAGCTGGGCCATCTCAGAAACTTTTCACCAGTCCTCTCAAAAGGTTATTTAAA
>WNWK01005343.1:100000-122573 GCA_009830355.1 Cherax destructor
GGATCTTACATGAGCAGATTTTAATACATCTGCCACAACACTACCTTACCCAGAGCATCCTTAACCAGGGCCCCGGGAGTAGGCAACCGGGGCCCAATGAGTAAGCCACCCGAGCCCCAGGAGTAGCCCACCAGGGCCCCAGGATTAGGTCACCAGGGTCCCGGGAGTACACAACTATGGACCCACGAGTAGGCAACCAGGGCCCCAGGAGTAGGCCACCAGGGCCAGAGGAGTAGGCAACCAAGGCCCCAGGAGTACGCAGCCAGGGCCGTAGGGATAGGCCACCAGGACCCCAGAAGTACGCAACCAGGGCCCCAGGAGTAGGCCACCAAGGCCCCGGGAGTAGGCCACCAGGGCCCTGGGAGTAGGCTACCAGAGACCCGGGAGTAGGCACCCAAAGCCCTGGAAATAGGCAACCAGGGCCCCAGAGTAAGCCACCTGGACCCCGGGAATACGCCACCATTGCCCGGAGCAGGCTACTATAGCTTTGGGAGTAGATGACCAAAGCCCCGGAAGTAGACAACCATAGCCACGTGAGAAGGCTACCTGAGACCCGATAGTAGGCCACCATAGCCCTAGGATTAGGCCACCATAGCCCCGGGAGTAGACCACCATAGCCCCGGGAGTAGACCACCATAGCCTCTGGAGTAGGCCACCATAGCTCCGAGGGTAGACAGTAATAGCCCAAGGAGTAGACCACCAGTTTCCCGTGAGTAGACAACCATAACCCCTGGAAGTAGGCCACCATAGCCCCGGGAGCAGACAAGCATAGCCCCCTAGAGTAGGCCACCAGGGCCCAGGGAGTAGGCCATCAGGGCTCTGGGAGTAGGCCACCAGAGCCCCAGGAGTAAGCAACCAAAGCCCTTGGAGTAGGCCATCAGAGCCCCGGGAGTAGGTCACCAAGGCCCCAGGAGTGGTCATCAAGGCCCCGGGAGTGGGCAACCAGAGCCACAGATGTAGGCAACCAGGATCCCAGGAGTAGCAACCAGCGCCCCATGAGTAGGCAACTATGACCCCAGGAGTAGGGCATCTTGGCTCCAGAAGTAGGCCACCCGGGCCCCGGGAATATGCCCCACGGGACCCGAGAGAAGGCCACCAGGTCCCCAGAAGTACTGAACCAGAGCCCCAGGAGTAGGCAACTAGAGCCCCAGGAGTAGGTAACCAGGGCCCAAGGAGTAGGCCACCAGCGCCCCAGGAGTAAGCAACCAGAACCCCAGGAGTAGGAAGCAAATGCCACGGGAGTAGGCCACCAGAGACCTGGGAGTAGGCAACCGGAGCTTTAGGAGTAGGCACCCACTGCCCCAGGAGTATGGCACGTTGGCCCCTGGAGTAGGCCACCCGGACCCCAGGAAAAGGCCCCCCGGGCCCAGAGGGTAGGCCACCAGGGCCCCAGGAGTACTCCACCAGAGCCCAGGAGTAGGCAACTAGAGCCCCAGAAGTAGGCAACTAGAGCCCCAGGAGTAGGTAACCTGGGCCCCAGGAGTAGGCAACCAGAGCCCCATGAGTAGACAGCCAGTGCCACGGGAGTAGGCCACAGGGGCCCTAGGAGTAGGCCACCAGGGATCTGGGAGTAGGCCACCAGGGATCTGGGAGTTGGCCACCAGGGCCATAGGAGTAGGCCACCAGGGATCTGGGAGTAGGCCACCAAGGATCTGGCAGTAGGCCACCAAGGATCTGAGAGTAGGCCACCAAGGATCTGGCAGTAGGCCACCAGGGCTCTAGGAGTAGGCCACCAGGGATCTGGGAGTAGGCCACCAGGATCTGGGAGTTGGCCACCAGGGATCTGGGAGTACGCCACCAGGGCCCTAGGAGTAGGCCACCAGGGCCCTAGGAGTAGGCCATCAGGGATCTGGGAGTAGGCCACCAGGGATCTGGGAGTTGGCCACCAGGGATCTGGGAGTAGGCCACCAGATCCCTACGAGTAGGCCACCAGGGCCCTAGGAGTAGGCCACCAGGGATCTGGGAGTATGCCTCCAGGGATCTGGGAGTATGCCACCAGGGATTTGGGAGTAAGCCACCAGGGCCCTAGGAGTAGGCCACCAGAGATCTGGTAGTAGGCCACCAGGGATTTGAGAGTAGGCCACCAGAGATATGGGAATTGGCCACCAGGGATCTGGGAGTGGCCCTAGGAGTAGGCACTAGGGATCTGGTAGTAGGCCACCAGGGATCTGGTAGTAGGCCACCAGGGATCTGGGAGTAGGCCACCAGGGATCTGGGAGTAGGCCACCAGGGATCTGGGAGTAGGTCACCAGGAATCTGGGAGAAGGCCACCAGGGCCCTTGGAGTAGGCCACTAGAGATCTGGGCGTAGGCCACCAGGGATCTGGGAGTAGGCCACCAGGGCGCTAGGAGTAGACCACCAGAGATCTGGGAGTAGGTCACCAGGGATCTGGGAGTAGGTCACCAGGGATCTGGGAGTAGGCCACCAGGGCCCTAGGAGTAGGCCACCAGGGATCTGGGAGTAGGCCACAAGGGATCTGGGAGTAGGCCACCAAGGATCTGGGAGTAGGCCACCAGGGCCTTAGGAGTAGGCCACCAGGGATCTGGGAGTAGGCCACCAGGGGTCTGGGAGTAGGCCACCAGGGCCTTAGGAGTAAGCCACCAGGGATCTGGGAGTAGGCCACCAGGGATCTGGGAGTAGGCCACCAGGGATCTGGGAGTAGGCCACCAGGGATCTGGGAGTAGGTCACCAGGAATCTGGGAGAAGGCCACCAGGGCCCTTGGAGTAGGCCACTAGAGATCTGGGCGTAGGCCACCAGGGATCTGGGAGTAGGCCACCAGGGCGCTAGGAGTAGACCACCAGAGATCTGGGAGTAGGTCACCAGGGATCTGGGAGTAGGTCACCAGGGATCTGGGAGTAGGCCACCAGGGCCCTAGGAGTAGGCCACCAGGGATCTGGGAGTAGGCCACAAGGGATCTGGGAGTAGGCCACCAAGGATCTGGGAGTAGGCCACCAGGGCCTTAGGAGTAGGCCACCAGGGATCTGGGAGTAGGCCACCAGGGGTCTGGGAGTAGGCCACCAGGGCCTTAGGAGTAAGCCACCAGGGATCTGGGAGTAGGCCACCAGGGATCTGGGAGTAGGCCACCAGGGATCTGGGAGTAGGCCACCAGGGATCTGGGAGTAGGCCACCAGGGATCTGGTAGTACGCCACCAGGGATCTGGTAGTACGTCACCAGGGATCTGGTAGTACGTCACCAGGGATCTGGTAGTACGTCACCAGGGATCTGGTAGTACGTCACCAGGGATCTGGTAGTACGTCACCAGGGATCTGGTAGTACGTAACCAGGAATCTGGGAGTAGGTCACCAGGGATCTGGGAGTAGGCCACCAGGGATCTGGTAGTACGTCACCAGGGATCTGGTAGTACGTCACCAGGGATCTGGTAGTACGTCACCAGGGATCTGGTAGTACGTCACCAGGGATCTGGTAGTACGTTACCAGGGATCTGGTAGTACGTCACCAGGGATCTGGTAGTACGTCACCAGGGATCTGGTAGTACGTCACCAGGGATCTGGTAGTACGTCACCAGGGATCTGGTAGTACGTCACCAGGGATCTGGTAGTACGTCACCAGGGATCTGGTAGTACGTCACCAGGGATCTGGGAGTACGTCACCAGGGATCTGGGAGTACGTCACCAGGGATCTGGGAGTACGTCACCAGGGATCTGGGAGTACGTCACCAGGGATCTGGGAGTACGTCACCAGGGATCTGGGAGTACGTCACCAGGGATCTGGGAGTACGTCACCAGGGATCTGGGAGTACGTCACCAGGGATCTGGTAGTACAGTATAGTGTCGTGCTCCATCTCTCCCTCTACTGAAAATCAAATTTGTTCCATAAATTTGTACTCTTCCCCTTACAAATTAATTTTTTATTTAACAAAAATGCAACAAATTTGGGAATTCATATTACTTATCGCAGCAGTTAAGTAATAAATGTTTTAGACTTTAAAAATTTCAGACAAAATATTTAGCAAATAATCCTCAGTGGGAAAAAAATATGCAACAAAAAAAATCGTAACATAAAATCACAAATAAATACGACTGAAACAAATTAATAAACTGTTTTGTATAGATAGAAACTGATTAGCTTGCAAACTAATGAGTAATAACAGGCAAGCGATCTTCCACAACACAACACAACACCTGCTCAGGTGACTCTGACTCACACTTCATCTCAGCACTTATTTCCCCCTCCTCTCAGGGCATGGATATAACACTCTGCCTCTGCAACTGTAACTGGTAGACGCAAAATATTGTCCGTACAATGAAAAAAAAATCATTAATATTTAAATGATGTAAACTCTTCAGGTAATTTATGTTATTTTTTTTTAATTTTATTGAATTAATAATTTTTTAACGCCGTAATTCCTTTACTGGATCCTCTTGCATATTTACGCAATGTTTATTACACAGATTTCCAGCTTTTTCTTGTACATAGACATGCAAAATAATTTTCCACAAAACGAAGAAATTTTCTTCTAGCTCTGGTACGGCATCACATCTCCTGGTTATGTTTCGAATATGGCAATCTAGAACAAATGAAACATTAGTCTTGATTTTATTTTCTGAACTTTTTCTGCCATTTTCGTCTGTGAACCCCATTCTGGTCTTGCCTCTTTTTTTTTTTTTGTTGAGGCTGTTATAGTAATATTTTCAGCAACATGGTTGCAATTATTTTTTAAATAAACAAGATCGTCCAGGTTTTCTAAATTTGTAACCTCTGTCCATTGCTTAACTTTTGTATCTTTAGTCAAGAGCTCTTAAAACTCAACCAAACTGAAGCCATAAGTGCGCGTTCAAAGGATTTCTTATATATAATAATCCCACGCAAATCTAAAAGCCTCACTGGAAAAAACATATTTTAGCATTTCAGTTAATTTTATGCTTACAAATGATGAACAACAAGCGGTCTACTCCATAATGGAACATCTTTTACGTCCGATGTGGAGATTACGGTCTTTGCTGTCATGACCATACTGGGTGGGCTTTTGACTTCCTCAGGATGAATATGACGGAGAACCAACTAAATACCACATTGTGTATTTGTCTTAACGATGACCCGGAAATTCCTCTTTTTTTTTTTTTTTTTCTTCCTTGGATGTTGAGCCAGTGGAGCTGTGTCCTGCAAGTTGCCAATAAGCTTCTTTGGCAAAGGGGATCAAGGTCAAATGGGAGGTTATTAATATTATAACTAAGCGCTAAACCCAAATGGGCCAAGCGACTAACAGTGCACTGGCACCATTTTGGTCTTGTGGCTGCCACTGAGTTAGTTGTTGGTCCTAGCGTGTACCGCTATTAGCCCTGGAATCGTTTTAGTACACGGTAAGCCTTCCCTTGTCAGACTCGATGATGGGGATGGGGGGGTTGGCATAGAACTGAAGGTGATTCCTTTAGTCATATGCCTATTCAGAATTCTTCTACACATTGGTTCTTAATCAGAGGTACGAAAGTCAAACTGGGAATGCAAGGAAAGGGAAGGCATATACGGACACGCCATGGAACATCTTCGCAGATCTGGACTTACCATATGTTTACATGGCTTCCCTTGAATATAAACACCTCTTCCTTGCCTCTTGTACGTAATACATTTCAAAGGGTTCCAAAACTCCAGTTTTTGGCCCCCATACAAAGTTTGGCCCTACAACGTTTTCTCTGCTCCTCAGGTAATAAAAGGCAGAGATTCAAGTAAAGCCATCCGCTTCTACTCAGCGTTCTTCAGTTCTCAAAGACTCCACTACTTTGCTTTCTCCTATTCTCAGGTAGCGCTTCTTTTGATTAATAATAATAATAATTCTATTCTCAGGATATTCATCCAATACACACCTTGTTCTACTACAGAAGTTTCTGCTCTCTCTCTTCCTAATGAATGTTCCGGCTTATTTACAGACCCCTACAATGAGAGTGCAGTCGAAGCAAGAAGGCAAGGATTGTGGAGCACTGCAGCAATCCTACTGGTCCATGCTAAGCAAGTTCCTCTGGAATCTAACCCTTCTCACTCATAACTAGTAGTTAAGCGATCTTGTAAAAGATGTCCTGTATACCAAGATATCGGTATGATGAAAATGAATGAGAATGGTTAGATTCCAGAGTGATTTGCCTAGAATGGGCCAGTAGGCAGTGGCGTAGCTAAGGTATGGCAGGTATGGTACGTGTCCTGGGCGCCACCTGAAGGGGGACGCGACTGAACAGTTCTATTAAAGTCAGACAAGCCATCCTCTGACAATAAAAAAATAATTTTCTTCAGATGTATGCTCTGTCTTTGATTATCATGGGTGAGAAGCACTAGGATTACTAGATTGTTAAACCACTTATATAAATTATTAGGTCATGTGGTAGGAGCCACATGACCACATACCTGTGAAATTTAATGTTCTTATTAAAAGTGTCATTTCCTTATTTCAGAGCATTGTGTAAGAAGGCCATGAAACTTTTGTTCACAGAGAAGAAACGTGGAGCTGAAAGTAGGAAGCTAAGAAATCAAGCAAGTTCTTCATGTCCTTCTTAGAAAAGCCCGGAACAAGGTGTTGGACACGTTCCATGGAGTCGCCTGCACCTGCTACAAATTTGTAAGAATCTGAAGGTGGATCAAGTACAAATGCATCACAAGCCAAGGAGGAAGTCAAGTCAAATAAATTCGAGTATGACGATATTAAAACTGAGTGATGAGAGTTTACCTGACGAGACTGAAGCTGACAACACTGAACTTAGTGAACTGGATGGTGTTGAAAGCCTCGAACTGTCATACCAGAAGTGATTGAACAGCGTGACATTAGACTTCTGACGTTCGACAAGGATACTGGAAAAGCAGTTCTGCCTGACACATTGAGAACAGAAATAATAAAGCTGGGTTCGAAGTATTTCCAAAACAGTGAGGGGCCTTTTCTGCCAACAAATAACCGCTTAATAAACAAAACTTAGTTCAAGAGGAAATGGTTCTGGTGAGAAAGTGACTCGCTCATGGCTGGTCTATTCCCCTTCTAAAAAGTCTGCATTTTGTATCTGTTGTCTTCTCTATTCCCGGTCATTTGATCAATCCTCATTGAAGCAGGAAAGTGGTTTCAACCAGTAGAAAGCACCTGAAAAGCTTAGTGTTCGTGAGAATGCAAAGAATCATCGGAAGCGTTTCACACAGTGGAAAGAAATAACTCCAGAGGAGTTATTGACGTAAAACTTCAGTCACAGATTGAAAAGGAAAAGCAGAAGTGATGTGCTATCTTGACGAGAATCCTTCACTGCATAAAATTCCTTGCGACTCAGAACCTGGCTTTGCGATGACACAGGAAGTCACTTCAGCTGGACGATGACTCCAACGCGGGAAATTTCCTTGGCTTACTGAAACTACTGGCCATCTTTGACCCTGTCATGAAAGAACACCTCACTCATGTGGAAATTAATCCTGAATTCACTGTTCGCCAGAGTTAACTGAGAAGCAATCGTGAAGCCAAGTACTATGGTCTCATGTTTGATTGGACTTCTGATCAGGAACAGCGTGAGCAAATGTCAGTAGTAGTGAGGTACGTGGAAGTTGATTTTGAGAGGAAAACAGTCCGTGTTAGAGAGTCCTTCCTTGATTTTATCCAGATAAGCCAGAAGGATGCTGAGGGCTTAGTTGAAGACATCTTGAAACATCTACAGGACGAAATGGAGCTACAAGATTGTGAGTCACAGTGCTATGACAATGCTGCTGTGATGGCTGGACACACAAGTGCTGTGCATCAAAGTATAAGTGAGAAAAACAACCTGGCAGTGTTTATAAAATTGCTCACAACCATTGTCCAGAATGTTTTGCTGCCAATTTTGTTAAGGCTGAGAACCAAAGCAATACAACTTCGCAGTACCTACAGTCAGTGGTCAGGTTTCAAACACATTTTATTATACAGCAGTAAAGGAGAGGAATAACATGTCAAAGCCAGTCATAGCATGAGCCAGTCCAAGAAGAGAGCCAAAAGGTACCTAATGAATGTAGCGACAAAAAGGGAGGAGTGATTTCTTGTATATCTAACATACATGTACTATGATCCGATCCTATCTTTAATGTTAATGTAAATAATTGAATTTACCTTACCCCTAGTATATCTCTTTTTATTATAACTACTCATATAGTTAAGTTACTTGCCTGTTTTAACTTTATTTTAAATTTAAATAATAATTATCACAAGGATCCCCAATGGAAATAAGTCACTGTAACTTTTTGGGGTATTTATGTGTTCCTGTACCTGAATAAACTTCCCTGAGAACCACGACACTCACTCACTCAACTTGGTTGGGTGTACATGTAGCCAAGCAGGATACAATGATGTCCACGTGTTTTTGAACCATCGAAGCTCTCTACGTGTTCTTCTCTCGTTCAGTACAGCGGTGGGAAAAACTATAAAATGCCGTACCTGTGGTTGTTAAGTCGGAGTCCGAAACCAGGTGGTGTGCAAGTACAGAAACTGATGATGAAAGAGAAGTGTTGGTCAGTGAGTCACTCGAAGAAGGACTCGGTCTCTGTCGAGAATGCAATATTGAAGTTGAAAGACGTCAAAGAAGAAAGAAATGAATGCCTGATGCGAATTCGAGAGACGCTGGGTTAACAGCCAAGGAGAAAATTGAGTCATGAAGGGAACACTCTACAATCTTCACTCTCTGATCGCGGGTTCTATCCCCGCCCGTGGTATGGTTTGTTTGCAATCGTGTCAATGCGATTTCGTGAGTCGAGAAAATGAAAGGTTCACTGTTTGCACGATTCTGACACCAAGTTTGGGTTCCTTCTCTATGTCAAGTTACTGTGTTAGGGCGCCAACAATAATGACCTAAGTATAAAAATTTGGCGAATTGTACAGCTCTGATTTTTATTATTATTATTATTATAATCAAAAGAAGCGCTAAACCACAAGGGTTATACAGCATACAGCTCTGATGTTGATGGACAGCAGCCATATGAAGAAATTCTGGATTGTAGAATGTTGCTATCAAGTTGGGACAACATGAAAATATCAAGACCTGAAAGAGCTTCTCGAATTTATTGTTCAGTATGGAATTATTATTATAATCAATGGGAGGCGCTAAACCCGTAGGATTATACACCGCATATGGGGGGGGGGAAGATATTCAGGCTTAATTCAGGGAACTGGAGCACAGATCCAATTCCTTAGATCAAGAGCCCCTCACCCGCGTCAAGGAACCTTCCTTGAGGGGTCAGTGTGAAGATGAGAGTCTTTCCCAATCTTCGCATTACTATTCAGATAATGCTAGCCACTGCAGTTTCTATCGCCAGCTGTGAGAGATCATTCAGCAAAGTTAAAACTAATATTTTCTTATTTGAGAAGCACCATGAGTCAAGGTAGACTGTGATCTTGCTCTGCTGAGTGTACAAACACAAGGGAGTAAAAAAAAAAACTGAATATGAGCACATCATAGACCAATCTGCATCAGTGAAAGCAAGGAAGGTGCGATTGTAATTTTCATGTAGTGCCATAATTTAATTAAAGATTAACGAGCTTGACTTGTATTTTTGAGCTGATTTTATGGCAAAATTATCTAAACATAGGTGTCAGATGCTTGCCATAGGCACTATTTATGGTAGATATGCCCCTGCCAGTAGGCTTGCTGCAGTGGTCCACAATTCTTGCCTTGACTAACGTCTTCCTGACAGTATTTAAGACTGCAGTCTCATGATAAATGAGACACTTATGCAACATTTGGGTATCTTTATTCTGGAAACGTTACGCCAGCCATTGGCTTCTTCAGTCCAATGCAGAGAAAGGTGGAAGATGAGAAGTTTTAGGTAATCAGTCCCTCAGCCTGGAGTCGATGTATTTACATCCAAGGTTGGTGGATTGATTACACCATCTTTACTTTGATACTATACCTGCTGCCTCTGTATTTGACTGAAGAAACCTCCTGTGTAGGTAAAACATTTCAACAATAAAGATACCCAGCTGTTGCACGTGTCTTACTCTTCAGTGTTTAACTGCATTATCAGCTTATGCTAAACTCTGTACTATGCCAATTACATGTATTGAGGCACAGGGACCCAAGATTATATAATATGGGGATGGCTTTCTCGGATCACGTAGTGACCAAAATATACTATAATTATAATAGTGAGCAGAAGTGGTCAAGTCAAAGGAATCATGCAGCACCTAGGAGATGGAAGGCTGATAGGTTTGATAAAACTAAATGGAGGTTAGTTCCTGGATCAAGTTTCCTTCAATGGTGTCAAAGCATCTCCATTGAAAGAAATACTAGACCTTCCTGCCTCGACCTAAAAATTTCTGTTAACCAGAGCTCCCAAGTCATTTGTAAATCTAATATGATTAATTCTATTTTTTTCAGGTATAAAGAGAATAATCCTTCCCTCTCCATGCTGTGAGCTTCTGACCTGACCTTCAGTACCTGAATTACCAGATGGACTGTCTTAACCTATTGGCTTGGAAAACGTAAAACAAATGCTTTCTTTTCCAAACAAGGTACAGTATACCCATACCCAAATTATATTTTCTCGAAGGTCTAGAGCAGGGGTCCCTAACCTGTGGTTCACTGGCCACATGTGGCCCTTTTAGGAAATGGATGTGGCCCTCACATGAAATTATGAATTCACTTTTATGTGGGTTCCACACTGCACAGTGTCACAAAATTGCGCGACCTTCATCACACATTTGATGATCAAATGTGGCCCACTTGTGTAGGAAGGTTGAGGACCACTTATTTAGAGCACAGTACTGCAACAATGTGCCAAAGCATACCTTTCAACTTGAAATTACTGGCTAAAACTTAATTAGCTCTGGATTTCCTAGCGTTTCCCAAAAACATTTTTTAAATACTCTCCTTATAAAGGAACCCAATAAAACAAACTTTAACTACATTATATCTAATGTTCTCACATACACATACAAGTACTGTTACAAATCAGATTTATAGTCGACTCTTGTGAAAAATGTAAAGAAAAAATCAATGAATAAATATTTTTGGGTAAAAAGTGTAAAAATAAATTTAAGTTTAAAAAATGGGGCAGGGATCTCACCCTTTATACAAAAATATCACAAACTTTGTTCATGGAATGCAAAGACATAGTGCCAAAGTGACCTGAATACCTCCCCAGTTCATAATGATACCTGCATATTTTGTCTGCATTCATACCAAAAAATATGTTTATGATTGATATGCTATTTTTTAAGCCTCCATGACAATGCTTTGAGTCAAATAGTAAATTACATAGAACTTCATACACTAGTAGAAAAACATTGCATGATCAAATAAGTCTAAAGCTGCACATTTTTATATTCATGGGGAAGCGCTAAACCCACAGGGGTCATACAGCACCTGGGAAATGGGAGGTAACTAGCAGGGTCCTCAGCACATGTTTTGCTCTGTATAAGGCTCCATTCACCACTACTCGCTAAGGTAATTAGCTAACTGTCCTAAGTTAGGAGCCCAGCAAAGCCCAAAACTCCAGTCAGCACTCAAAGCCTTAAAGCTGTTATGATGAAGAAACTGTGCCCTCTTCCCTTCCCAGGAATCTGATACATAAAACATCTATCTAGGGCATGAGGCCTCTTCCTGCAACAACTTTTTCTTAATTTTTTTTTGTTAACATGTTGGCCATTTCCCACCAAGGCAGGGTGACCCAAAAAAAAAAAAAAAAAAACTTTCATCATCAATCAACACTTTCACCATCATTCATACATAACCACTTTCTTTGCCGAAGTGCTCAGATATGACAGTGTAGATGTCACTCCAAACAGCCAGTATCCCAAACCCCTCCTTTAAAGTGCAGGCATCGTACTTCCCACTTCCAGGACTAAAGTCCGGCTAACCGGTTTCCCTGAATCCCGTCACTAAATATTACCTTGCTCACACTCCAACAGCTCGTCAGGTCCCTAAAACCATTTGTCTCCATTCACTCCTATCTAACAAGCTCATGCACATTTACTGGAACTTCAAGCCCCTCGCCCACAAAACCACCTTTACCCCTTCCCTCCCACCTTTCCTAGGACGACCCCTAACCCGTCTTCGTTCCACTACAGATTTATACACTCTCCAAATCATTCTACTTTGTTCCATCCTCTCTAAATGACCAAACCACCTCAACAATCACTCTAATACTTTTAGTAGCTCCACACCTTCTCCTAATTTCCACACTATGAATTCTCTGCATATTTACACCACACATTGCCCATAGACATGACATCTCCACTACCTCCAGCCTCCTCTTTGCTGCAACATTTACAACCCAAGCTTCACACCCATATAAGTGTGTTGGTGCCACTATACTTTTGTACATTCCCTTCTTTGCCTCCATGGATAATGTTTTTTGTCTCCATAGATACTTCAGAGCACCACTCACCTTTTTTCTTAATTTCTGTGATTAATCTCGTCCTTCATAAACCCATCCGCTGACAAGTCAACTCCCAAATATCTGAACACATTCACTTCTTCCATACTCCCTTCCTCCAATGTGATATCCATTTTTTCTTTATCTAAATCGTTTGATACCCTCATCACCTTACTCTTAACTATGTTCACTTTCAACTTTCTTCTTTTACACACCTTCCCAAACTCATCTACTAACCTTTGCAACTTTTCTTTAGAATCTCCCAAAAGCACAGTATCATCAGTAAAAAGTAACTGTGTCAACTCCCTTTTTGTATTTGATTCCCCATAATTTAATCCCACCCTTCTCCCCAACACCCTAGCATTTACTTCTTTTACAACCCCATCTATAAATATGTTAAACAACCATGGTGACATTACACATCCCTGTCTAAGACCTACTATTACTGGGAAGTAATCTCCCTCTCTCCTACACACCCTAACCTGAGCCTCACTATCCTCATAAAAACTCTTTACAGCATTTAGTAACTTACTACCTATTCCATACACTTTCAACATCTGCCACATTGCTCCCCTATCCACCCTATCATATGCCTTTTCTAAATCCATAAATGCAATAAAAACTTCCCTACCTTTATCTAAATACTGTTCATTCATATGCTTCAATGTTAACACTTGATCTACACATCCCCTACCCATTCTAAACCTCCTTGTTCATCTGGTCTCTGTCTTACATGTAATTCTTTCAATAATAACCCTGCTGTACACTTTACCTGGTATACTCTGTAAACTTATTCCCCTATAATTTTTACAATCTCTTTTGTCCCCCTTCCCTTTATATAAAGGAACTATACATGCTCTCTTCCAATCCATAGGTACCTTCCCCTCTTTCATACATTTCTTAAAATATCCTTTTTTTAATTTTTATTTAAAAACCTAAGAGCATAATTCAAGGAATTTTTTGATGTTTAAAGATTGTTTCTACAATTTTTCAAAGCTGAGCTATCAAAAATTACAAATTTTGCAAAATACAGTTTTGCATCAAAAATTTTAGAATATTTTGTTTTGGTGTTTTGTAGATAGTTCTGCCATTAATTATTTTTCTAATGTGTAAAAATAATTTCATGCAAATGTCTGAGGCAAAAATGTTTGGTTAGAAGAAAAAATTATGGCCATTCAAAGACACAAAACACATTTATTTATCTGCAATTAACTTGCAAGTAAATCATCTGGCTATTTGTATGCCCATTAATATTATACAAGAAATTATTGTTCTTGAAAAGTCATGTCGAAACTTTCATCAGCCTCACTCTCAAAATATTTTATTTTACTGTTTTTTATTGAAAAATCTAAATTATCCAAAATTTAAAAAAAATAAAAAAAGATTCATTTTCATACTTTTGGGAATTGGACAAATTCAAGTAATCCATTTTTAATTGTGTGGACTCAAACACTTTTCCTATGTTCATTTTTCCTGTAGGCATATGCAAGTGTTGCAATATAAAAAAAAGGTTTTTTATTTTAATTTTTGTTTATTTTAAGGGTTATCACCATGAAACTTTTACATCCCAACATACCCATACACAAATTTTCAGTAAAAAAAAAAACAGTAAATAAAATACTCAAAGGAAAAGGCCCTAACACCACACACAAGTGGATGACTCACCTATGACAGGACCCAGAGATCTGTATAACGTAGAGAAAGGGTCATCCCTGCCTGACCATGCAACAAGGCTTAGTACCATACTCTGAATCTTTATGCTGGGAGAAGCACCTTGCTGCAGCTCATTGACCCAAAAAGGGATTAGAGCTGAGAGGTTTTTCATATTATATGTTTAAAGACCAGATCGATATTGACTCAGGCACCCTGAAGACAACATAACAATATATGTACCAAGACAGGTGAAGGATCTTTGACAATACAACCTCTTCTTTAACAAAACTGATGGGGGGATAAACAGCTAATGATTCCCAAGCATAGTACCACACTGGTCGCCTCTTAATTATAAATTCTATTAATTTGCAACTGGGGCTAGTAAGATCTATGGATCTGTAGTAGAAAGAGCCACAGCCTAATGCACCCAGTTTGCAAATACGTATGCAATAAACACAGATTTTTACTCTTAAGGGTACCAAACCAATTGAAGAAGTATGATAGGAAATAAAGCACTGAAATGTATAAGCATTGGAGCATGGGACCATGTATACCTTCAGGTCCAGCTGCTGCTAGTAGACACCCAGACAGTGCTGACGTGAACTTTTAAGGGTAAATGCAACACTGCAAGGTTCATCTGTGAGAGGTAAAACCCAATGGAAGAAGATTCCTCTAATGATTTTGACTAAAGAAAAGCAGGATATATTTGCAGCCATTGGGATACCCAGACAGATTAATAGCCTACTGTATTTGCTACATCAACTGGATTGGTTATTGTTACACCAACAAAGCTAAAGACATTAGATGATTCAGGAGAATATTTGGTTGCTAAATTTTGTCACCTTTCTCAATACTGTGCTCAAAGAATTGGCAGATTGGCAGTGTTCAATAGAGATTAGGCACAGTTGGCTGTTTGCATGAACCCCTGATTGGTTGAAGGCTAGATACTGGAAGTACATTTTAGATGAATGACTCAAGCAGTGGCAACCATTAAGACATACAGTGCCAATCTACAGACTTTAGGGAACTTGGGTCAAGGACCCAGGTTCCCTCTAAAGTCTATGGATTGGCATTACTGGTTGCCAAAAGCAAAGTATGTAATGAGATGCAGTAACCCATCAGTAGTGGTGGTGTCAGTGAGGAGAGGGGGAAAGAGACAGCACATAAGAAGGAATCAGTTTGCATGCTTTAAATGCCACTAAGAGCAGTGATATAAAGAAGCATGATGGTTCTTTTTTGTTGTTGTTGAAAAATATTTCTACTGTTTGTTTCTTTTTTTTTATGTCCCTGCTATAAAAAAGTCACAATTTTTTTTTTTCACAGTACTAAAACCTGTTCAGGTTAGACCCCCCTTCCCCTCATATTTTCCTATTTTCCTGATAGTCAGATTTTAAACTATCTCATCAATCTCCAGCTTA
This sequence comes from Cherax destructor, assembly GCA_009830355.1. Lineage (NCBI taxonomy): Eukaryota > Metazoa > Arthropoda > Malacostraca > Decapoda > Parastacidae > Cherax > Cherax destructor. The sequence continues at coordinate 115,392 of WNWK01005343.1, forward strand.
TATATAAGACTTTCTGTACTTCTTGTATAATATGAATATACTATGTAAGTAATTAAGAAATTTCAACAAATAATCATATTTTTTAAAGAAATTTTATCAGGTATGAAAAACCTTAAGTACTCTTATAAAAAAAAGCAAGAAAAAGTTAATACAGGTCGGCAATCATTAATCCGGCAATCACGAATCTGGTTCTATCAGTAATCCGGCACTAATTTCGGATAGCATAATTTCAAATTTCCGGGGTCCTTGCACCAACTTGCCACTACTGTTTGATGGTGCTACATGCTGAATGAGTCATTCCAATTTGTTTTTCTCCATTTGTTATAACCTGCTTACTTTTAGCCCTAACCATGGTTCCAACGAATAAATGTTTCTCATTGTGTAAAGCACAAACACCGTACATTGTCCATAAAAGATAAGGTGGCTTTGAAGCCAGTGACGGTCCCATAGTATAATGCCAAAGCTCAGCTCTCTCAGATAAGCTGTGGCTGGTAAATTTGGGCCTACATATGATAGAATAGGTCTGTGTGGTAAGTGTGCACTATATAAAAAAAAAAATCGTGCAGCATGCAGTGCATGGCAAAAAAACATTGACGTGTTTTTGGTGTGAAACAGAGACTTTGTGGTGTATTTTTGTATGGTTTTTATGGTTGTATTCTTGTTTTTTGGCATCATTTGATAGAATGAAGAATATTACAGAAATAGAGATGATTTTGAATGGTTTCAGGATAAAAAGTACAGTGGTACCTCGGTTAATGATATTTTTTCATTCCAGAATGCTGTTCAAGTGCCATTACCAAACAAATTTATCCCCATAAGGAATAATGTAAAATAGAAAATAGACTAGTCCTTTTAGACCCCCAAAAATACACTTACAAAAGCATTTAAAAAAATAAACTTACATAAAAGGGCGAGTTTGGGGACCATCGTTAACCGAGGTACCACTGTACCTTGAAATTGAACTCAAAATAGCGGAAATGCTCAATTTTTGCTGATGTTCAAGAGTAAACAAATGATGTCACCATCCAATACATGTTCAACTGGCCAGTCTATATGCAGTCATGAATGGGTTGAAATTATTTATACAATTATTACAATAATGCAGAAGTCTGCATAACAGTAAATCTTCTATTTTTTGTGTGAATAAAAATTCAAAATGGAAAGCAGGCGTAATATAAGAGGGGCCTGAAGACGTGACTAATGAACAAAGAAAATGTTATTTTAGTGCCAGGAATATCTGCAATGTTTATTCTGGACCCTATTTTGAAACTGGCATCTCTTGAAATTTGTGTGAAATTGGCCAAATTACTGATTTCTAATCACTTTATTGGGTAGTTGAAATAGGTAAATGGGTGGTTTCTTGTACTCGATCGACAGAATAGAAGGAATACTAGCGAAAAAGCTATGAGTTTGGTAAACAGGAACAATGGAACGGGCCTAAAATAGGACGTAAAATGGGCGAAATCGCCAAAGCGTAAATATCGCTGTTGGGTTAAGTATATTCTAACCTAACCACTCTGTAATCCGGCAAAGTCACTAATCTGGTACCCTACAGGTCCCGATGATGCCGGATTAGTGATGGTCAACGTGTACCAATATTATATAAGTATAATGAGTGTCTTCCAGCAAGCACGTGTGAGCGTGTTAGGAGTGAATGGAGACAAATGGTTTTTGGGACCTGATGAACTGTTGGAGTGTGAGCAGGGTAATATTTTGTGAAGGGATTCAGGGAAACCAGTTAATTTATTTAGTTAGACTTGAGTCCTCGAAATGGGAAGTACAATGCCTGCACTTTAAAGGAGGGGTCTGGTATAGTGACAGTTGGGAGGGACTTATTTTCCACTGTCGTATCTGAGCGCCTCTGCAAAGACAGTGATTATGTATGAGTGAGATGAAAGTGTTGAATGATGAAAGTATTTTCTTTTTGGGAATTTTCTTTCTTTTTGGGTCACCCTGCCTCGGTGGGAGACGGCCAACTTGTTGAAAAAAAAAATATATATATATATATACGTATATAGAAAGAGTGAGTGTACTCACCTAGTTGTGGTTGCAGGGGTCGATTCGTAACTCCTGGCCTCGCCTCTTCACTGGCTGCTACTGGGTCACTCTCCCTGTGCCATGAGCTTTATCATACCTCTTCTTAAAGCTATGTATGGAACCTGCCTCCACTACATCGCTTCCCAAACTATTCCACTTCCTGACCACTCTGTGACTGAAGAAATACTTCCTAACATCTCTGTGATTCATCTGAGCAGTTATTTGGTTGATGTGTGCCTCAGGAGATGTGCCTGGTGTTATACTCACCCCAAGATCTTTTTCCTTGATTGAGGTTTGTAGTCTCTGGCCCCCTAGACTGTACTCCGTCTGCGGTCTTCTTTGCCCTTCCCCAATCTTCATGACTTTGCACTTGGTGGGGTTGAACTCCAGGAGCCAATTGCTGGACCAGGCTTGCAGCCTGTCCAGATCCCTTTGTAGTTCTGCCTGATCCTCGTCCGATTGAATTCTTCTCATCAACTTCACATCATCTGCAAACAGAGACACTTCGGAGTCTATTCCTTCCGTCATGTCGTTCACAAATACCAGAAACAGCACTGGTTCAAGGACTGACCCCTGTGGAACCCCACTCGTCACCGGTGCCCACTCTGACACCTCGCCACGTACCATGACTCGCTGCTGTCTTCCTGACAGGTATTCCCTGATCCATTGTAGTGCCTTCCCTGTTACCCCTGCCTGGTCCTCCAGCTTCTGCACTAACCTCTTGTGTGGAACTATGTCAAACGCCTTCTTACAGTCCAAGAATATACAATCTACCCACCCCTCTCTCTCTTGTCTTACTGCTGTCACCCTGTCGTAGAACTCCAGTAGGTTTGTGACACAGGATTTCCCGTCCCTGAAACCGTGTTGGCCGTCGTTGATAAGCTCATTCCTTTCTAGGCGCTCCACCACTCTTCTCCTGATTATCTTCTCCATGACCTTGCATACTATACATGTCAGTGACACTAGTCTGTAGTTTAGTGCTACGTTCCTGTCTCTTTTTTTAAAAATTGGAACTACATTTGCTGTCTTCCATACCTCAGGTAGTTGCCCTGTTTCGATAGATGTGTTGAAGATTGTTGTTAAGGGTACACACAGCTCCTCTGGTCCCTCTCTCAGGACCCATGGTGAGATGTTATCCAGCCCCATTGCCTTTGAGGTATCTATCTCGCTTAGTAGCCTCTTCACTTCCTCCTCAGTTGTGTGTATTGTGTGTGTGTGTGTACTCACCTAATTGTGGTTGCAGGGGTCGATACTCAGCTCCTGGCCCCGCCTCTTCACTGACCGCTACTGGGTCCCTTCTCTCCCTGCTCCATGAGCTTTATCATACCTCGTCTTAAAGCTATGTATGGTTCCTGCCTCCACTACATCACTTGCTAGACTATTCCACTTCCTGGCTGAAGAAATACTTCCTAACATCCCTTTGACTCATTTGAGTCTTCAGCTTCCAATTGTGCCCCCTTGTTTCTGTGTCCCCTCTCTGGAACGTCCTGTCACTATCTACCTCGTCAATTCCCCGCAGTATTTTGTATGTCGTTATCATGTCTCCTCTAACCCTCCTCTCCTTCAGTGTTGTCTGGCCGATTTCCCTTAACCTTTCGTCGTAGGACATTCCCCTTAGCTCTGGAACTAACCTTGTCACAAACCTTTGCACTTTCTCTAATTTCTTGACGTGCTTGACCAGGTATGGGTTCCAAACTGGTGCTGCATACTCTAGTATGGGCCTGACGTACACAGTGTACAGTGTGTGTGTGTGTACTCACCTAGTTGTGGTTGCAGGGGTCGATTCATAGCTCCTGGCCCCACCTCTTTACTGGCCACTACTGTGTGTGTGTGTACTCACCTAGTTGTGGTTGCAGGGGTCGATTCATAGCTCCTGGCCCTGCCTCTTCACTAGCTGCTACTGGGTCACTCTCCCTGTGTGTGTGTGTACTCACCTAGTTGTGGTTGCAGGGGTCGAGTCATAGCTCCTGGCCCCACCTCTTCACTGGCCGCTACTGGGTATGTGTGTGTGTTAGTTAGTTACCATTGTGTGTGTGTGTGTGTGTATAGTGACATGAGTCAGATGATACACAAATAACCCGCACAAGGAGAGAGAAAAGCTTATGATGACCTTTTGGTCCACCTAGGACAATTAACAAGTCACAATGACAGGAGTGAGCGAGCCAGTATAAAAGAAGGAAGATCATTAAAAAGTTGGACCCCACTTCCCTGCATGGTCCAAAAAGAAGAAAAAGACACAGTATCATGACTGGAATACACAAATAACTCACACTTAGAGAAAAGCTTATGATATGTTGAAGCTGACTTCATGGGTAGACCAATGACAGGTTGGACAAATACGTATATGGCTGAAAAGAGACTGGGTTTGAAGACTTGAAGAGTATTGGCCAGAAGGCCTGCTGCAATGTAGTTGCTATGTGGGATAATGAAGAAGTTTCCTGGCAAGGGGCTCAGATATGTTGTAAAAGCTGTTGTTTTGGTTGAAACTATTGGATTTGCTGATAAGTGATGATTCCTTGGAAGCGAGTCTTGTTTTTTTTAATTAATTAAATAGTTGTGAAAGTTTTGTGTAAAACACAGGAGTTCTTCAAGTCATCCATTCTGCAGGCATATTGGTGTTTAGAAATGCATGTTTGGAGGTCTCTGGATGTTTTGCCAAAGTATTTTGATATACTCCTGCATGGTGTCCCTTACAGACGATATCCTTAATTGTAGTGGATGCAGTAGTACAGTAGTTACCTGGAATTTGGTACTGAACAGACTGCTGGTGACATGTTTGGCAATGAAGTTGGTAGAGAGGACTATGTATCTTCTTTTGGGGGTATCACATCTAGGTGAGTTGAAGGTAAGTACAGTGGACCCTCGCTATTCGAACACTCCAAACTCGCCCTTTTATGTAAGTTTATTATTGTAAGTGCTTTTATAAGTGTATTTTAGCTACCACTGTATCCACTACAATTAAGGACATCATTGGTAAGAGACACCACCCACAAGATCAATCCTCTGTAGGGGTATATGTACACAATCCCTTTCAATGAGTGCAACCAAATATCCACGGGCAAAACATCCATACACCAAACATGCATTTCTGAACACTCATACTCCAGCAAAACAGACATCTTGAAGAATACATGTGTTTTACACCAAAACTCCCCCAACTATTTAATTATAAAGATACACAACTCATAACAAAGAAGGAAGACACACAGCTGCAGGATCTTTGGATCATCACTCCTCAGCATCAACAATTTCAACTAGCACAACAGTTTCTACAACATAGCTGAGCCTCTTGCCAGGAAACTTCATTGTTATCCCATATAGAAACACTGCAGCAGGTCTGAAACCACTCATGGCAATGTTTCCTTTAATAAATATCCTGAACTGTACATAAGTGTCTTTTTCCACATCTTGTCGGTATCACCATACCATTTCTCAGCAGGTCTACTAGCCCATGCTAGGCAGGTTCTTCTCAAATCCAACCTCATCTCAGTCATATATTTGTCCAACCTGTCATTAGTCTACCCAAGAAATCAGCTTCAACATAAGTCAACCGACTCGTGTCACTATGCTATGGTCTCAATATAACCACATCCTCTCTTCCCAGGTAGATCTATTTGTGACTTGATAAAGCCCACTGCATGGGGAAAACTTTGTCAATAAAGGATCACATTATACTGCATTCTCTTTTTCCACTGGGTGACAGCCTTGGAAACTAGAAAAGAAAATATAGCAACTACATAGGTAAAAATTCTACAGTGGTACCTCGGTTAACGATATTTTTTCGTTCCAGAATGCTGTTCAAGTGCCATTACCAAACGAATTTATCCCCATAAGGAATGATGTAAAATAGACTAGTCCTTTTATTGTTCCTTGAGTGGTGGACCTGACTTAACTCAGTGAAGACGTGTCTTGTGTGCTCTCTGTGAATCTCAACAAGATGTCCTCTCTTGAGCTACTCTACCAGCAGCTGAAGGAAGAACTGAGGGTAGCTAAGCTTGAGATACAGCGACTGACTGAGGAAAACAAGAGGATTCGTAGCAATCCTCCTGTTGAGAATCCTCAAGCCAAGAAAGGACCCTGGACAGTGGCTGGAATGCATGGGACAAAGTTAAAGATCAAGAGGATGGATGGAGAGGTAGAATCAACGAAGAACCAGAAACCTGTTGTGGAAACATCGAACCGATTCTTAGTGTTACCCGATGAATGTGAGTCGACTACAGGGAACATCACGAACGGCATCAAGGAAGGTAAGAACATTGTTCTTGTTGGGGATAGTCAAATTAGGTATATGGATAGGGCCTTCTGCTTGAAAGATAGAAGTAGGAGACAGAGGGTTTGCTTTCCTGGGGCTGGGATGGAGGATATTGTTAGCCATCTGGACGACATCATGAGAGGTAATGGGAGCAATCCTATTATCTGTCTCAGTGCTGGAGGCAACCCCATGTTGGCAGACGTAGGGGTGAGGACCTGACTAGCAGGATGGGTCAGCAATAGACATAATTAGGAAGAAGGGGGGAACCCCCCGTCAATGGGGGATTTTGCCAAGGAGGGGGGGTTGGGAGATGAATGGCTGTCCAGGGCAATTGGTGTAAATTCTGGGGGGGCAAACATGTAAGGATAATGCAGTACCATTCATTTGCAACTGGGACCCTTCTATGGCCGAAAAGACATGTATGCCAGGGATGGGGGGGTTTTTTTATCCAGGCGGGTGTGGGTTTTCTTTCAGCTCAAATTGAGGGTGTTGTTTGGACTTTAAACTAAGGGGTTTGTTAGGGGGGTAGGGTTTGAAATGGAAAATACTGAATTTCCAAATATAGATCTAGGCTTTGATATAAAAATCTTAACAATAACAAGGACAGTAATAGGTATAGTGGAAAACCCGAATGGAGCAGGAAAGGGGAAAAAAAAAAGGGGGGTCTTTAAAAGTGTATTATACAAATAGTCGAGTGTAGGAATAAGATGGACGATTTGGGGGTTAGTTAAAATGCAGGTAACATTGATGTATTTGCCATAACTGAGGGGCGTGGTTCCCAAAACGAAAAATAGGGACATGCCTTTTGGGGAAAAACAATACAGGGTTTTTAAAATTTTTCCAAGTAGATAGAAGTTTCGGGAAGGGGGTGGGGTGGCACTGTAGTCCCAGAT